>JAWLRI010000240.1:4278656-4289052 GCA_034781795.1 Crypturellus tataupa
AAGAGATGGTATTTTCTAGGCAAAAAGATCTTTGTTCAGGAGCACCATCTGTCACTGAGGCAAGAAGAATTTCTTTTCGTCTGACAGATTTTGGCAACAGCTTCTCAAAACCAGGCAGTGGTAGGTGTGAATCGAGCTGTTGATGAATGAGGTAGCTCAACAAGCAACAAGATATTTCAGTGAATTAAACAGAATGAAAGATACTCCAAATAAAACATCATAATGATGCTATGGAGAGCAAAGTATGCTTTCAGTCCAATTGGAAATCGAAATAGATGTGAGAAGGAAATGATTTCTAAATGTCACCAAATTTATCGCAATGTCTTTTAGGTTTTTCACAGGAATAACTTGGTCTGATAGGGTACCTGGTGATGCAGGGAGAATTTTATTAGGCTATTCAAAATTATGAAGGAAACCAATAGAAACTTCTGCAGGAAAATTACAGAGAAACTGATCACTACTCGCATGTTTCAAATATCAAAGAAAAGTCATTAGATTGTAGCTAAAGTGAAAGAAATCTAGAACAAAACAACTGAAGTTGTAAGTTTTTTACAGACACAAACCTATCTAGTCTTTTGAATCAAATAGTCATGAAAATGATTGGCAGTTAGAAGATCTAAACTCATAAATATTAATTGTGTTTCTGAATATGATGTCTAACAGTGATGAAGGATAACCAAGCCATGTACATACAACAGAGAGAGCACAAAGTGATCAAAACATGTCACATTGCGTTATCGATGATTTCATGAATAGCAGCTACCCCATGAGTTCACAGCTATTTGATTTTATTAGGCAGCTGAGACTTTTAGATGCTAGATGAAATTACTTTGCATTTTCATAAGAAGACTACCACTCTTAGGTACCCTTCCTTGCACATAAAACACCTTATCTTGAAGCAAACCCCAGCAGTGCCAAATGTTTGATGATTTTAATGGTGTGAATAAGTGTCCAGCTCTAAGCTCATAATGGCACGAACTCCGCACATTTAGATCAAAATACAATTTTCCTTTGTGCTGAAGAAAATTCACAACTGGATTTTGGGTTGGTTTTATCATTATCATGGGCTGAACACAGACCTCAGTTCAGGATCTGCAAAGACACCTACTTAAAGGTTTTCAAATGTGTTCAGCGACCGAGGCAAGCAGGAGCCTTCTGTATTAGCCTCCGTCCTGCCTGGGTTTTTGGGCTCTTGTGCCAGGTATCTTCACCACATATCACCATGCTAATATCTCCTCCGAAGCCCTTTCCCCACCACTCTCCATGGGAGAGTCTTCCTTTTGGATAAGCTGATTTTGTGATTTTTTATCTTCCTGTTGTTCTTTCAAAAGAGTAAATGCTCTAGTAATTCAATATTATTATCTCAGTATGGTCCAAAGCTTCCAAATAGATTTGAGATACTTCTATTGTTGAAGCAGAAGTAGAGCACTGTCTGTATTGACTGCTCCAAACATTATACAAGCTAAAAAACAAAAAAGATATAAATCCTAAATTATGAATTTTGTGTTTTTCAAATGGGATAACATTTACTGCTAAGGTTCACAAATCTCCATTATTCATAAAAAACACTGATTTTATTTTTAGCTTTGATATCTAATTAATTCAATGTCACATGAAAAATATATATTTTTTTTACTAAACTGTATTCACTGCATTCAGCTGGCTTTACTGGTATCTTGCTCATTTATGATATAGGAGAGACAGACACTTCCAATCTCCCTTTGCCCCCCAAATTTCCTATTTCTACCTCTTCCAGAAAAATAATAGATCTTTTTCTGTTTCAAATTAAAGCCTTTATTTCATTTTCCAGCATTTTTCATCCCTCATCAGTCCTCTCATGATGTCTCCCTTCTTCTCTCTGCATTTTTCATATTCCTTTCTCCATCTCTCCTTTTCTCTCGCAAGGACATAATTGTTTAGTCCTCTTTTTTTCTTCCTCATTGCCCTTGGATTTGGTTGACAAAGTGAACCTTGTGTGACAGATTTCTAAATCTTCACACAAACAATTTTGTGGAATTTTCCACATGTATGTGAGTATCAAGCAAGGAGAAATTTAATTTTAAGGAAAGCAGAAACTACCCCCTGCTAGCGGAATATACTACAGCCTCCCCAAAACACCCATGTGCCTGCTCTGTCATCAGTCCTTTAAATTATAAGTAGCCATGTATTTAAAGAGACGCTGAAAAGATTAAACTCACAGGCCAAATACTAGTTCTCAGTCCAAATGAATATTATAGCTTCAAAATTTCTTTCAAATATGTCTAATGCTGCTATGTTTTGGTTCCTTGTTGCTGAAAGAGAAAAATATTTTAAAGAGTATGAAAAGTAAAACTAACAGGGTTAATTTAGGTATGTTTAATCAAATATATCTCAGATCAATAAGGTGTTCTGAAGAACAGGACTCACTTTCCATAAGAAAAGAGTACCCAAAATATTTGAAGAGATCAGGTCTCGTGTTTTACATATTGCCCTGCATGCATTTGCACGTATCACAGGATAAGGTTATATTTGTGTAGAATAGTTAATGCTTTAGAAAAGGGGGGGAATTATATTTACTGGCTTTTCCCCTCTCAGCTGCTCTAATTGGCCTTTGCAATTGCACCCAGCAACACTGTATCTCCTCATTCCTGGGCAGAGCAACGCCAACAGCTCTTTCACTGCCATTATTGCTTTGCTTCTTTGATGAATTCTAGGTCAGAAATAAGCATTTCCATGCACACGGCACAAAGCTGCTAACATTTCTTTCATAGCACAAACCCCCATCTGACCACAAGCAGGGAACAGTAATTCCAAGGAGATGAAAGCCAACCTGAAGTGTATTTCCTCAGCTGGCAAGATAAAAAGTGGAGGGGAGCATGACCTGATCTGTGCTTGGGTTTGCTTTGTTCTTTCACTCTGAACTATCCCAGGTCTCATTTGGCTTATATGTTTCTTTGAATGTAACTTTCTTTTGGCAGCTGACAAGAAAGCCCTTGCAGCTTGCTTAGTCTTTAGACATGCCTGTTTTTTTTATTTTCCCTGGGAAAAGAGAAGGAAGATTTGGGACATGCGGAGGAGGTTTCCTCTTAAAATTGAATCCTGTGTCAGTCAACATTCAGACTTCAAGCTGCAGGCAGGACTTGACTCCCGAAAGCCAGATCTGCAAGGTAAATTAACGATATACTCCCTAATAATGTCCTTTGCTGACCTCTGTGTAGATAAGCTATATTAAAAAAGTCACATTTGGGTATAAGCAAAATACACCTATGACAGCAGAAAGCCCGGAGCACCAGAAGAATTCTTGTAACAAAAGCTATGGCTGTTTCTAGCTTGGCCCACGCAGGGCCCTGGGGTCAGACTGCTGCTCCTCGTGAGATGGGAAGAAAGGTGCCCCTCTCAAGAGCAGCTGTCCCCTGCGCAGCCGTGCAGGAGCAGCAGTGCTCACCCTCCATTGCCAGCTAACTAAATACCGGTCAGGAGGCAGCAAGATTTAGTTCTACTTACAACTCTGGGAAACTAAATTTAGCTGTGTATACAGCAGTTAATATACACTGCTGCACTTGTAGCTGGGTTCTTATGTTTTGTATGATGAGCTGTTCCTAAAGTTCATTTTTACGTAATGTTATGCAGGGCTTTCCAAGTATTTTCCTATCTACATTCACTTATAAGAGCTTTCTGCTTTTATGAAAAACCACTATAACCATAAGATATTACCTCCTAAAAGATCCAATATGATCTATCTCGACATCTCATTTATTTTATTTCTAACAGAGCTATTTCTTTTATAGCAGCTAATCTGTCATTGATTTGCTTTGAAAAAAAAAAAAGTGAAACAGAGAGAGAGAGCAAAACAAGCCTTGCTGATGTTATCTCACAATCCTTTACACCTTTCATCCCTCGCACACAGCTCACAAAAAGCAGTCTCTCAGGAGGCTGTGGATGGCAGGTTTGCTGTGGGTTTGCTCACCTTCTATCGCTTCACGTGCCCTGACCATCAGAGCTGTGCGCTGGGATGCCACGGAGCCTCCCAGGTGCAGCACTGCCCTTACAGCATGCTCCAGCAGACAGCTGCTGGCTTTGCTGGGACCGGCACCTACACCTGAGCTGTGTGATGGGCTGCAAGCCTGGTCCCGAAAGCAGCCTGACAGCAGCCTTTGGGAGACCCTGCATGTACCCAGTCACTCTCACACAAACATCTCGCACAAAACAGTGGATCTAGAGAAGAGAGGGAAAAATGTGAGGTTAGGAAGACTGTGGGCTCTGCCTGTGGGCTAAATTGAAGACCGTTTTGCAGCATCTGGTTATGCAGCAACTTTGTACTGTTAGGAAGTCAGTGCTAAAGGAAACACCATTAGTTGTTCTTGGCCCTGGCTGATTGGATAAAACCTGAGAACATGTGGCAAACACTAATGCATTGTCCTGACAGGACAGTGGAACAAAGCTCTGAGCTAACTTAAATCTGCTTACAACCAAAACTGTCCCCATTACAATCATTCAGCCTCCCTCCCTTCAAAATGAAAACAAACATGAAAGAGCAACCCAGCACCCCTACCAATTCCCAAAGAAATCAGGTGATATGGAGGAGGACTGATTACATTTGGAGACAACAGCAATTTTCCAGATAGACCACTGGGCTAGTGTGGAACTTCTACTTACTGGTCAAAAAACACACAAAAGGGGGTTAAAAGAAAATAGGTTTATGCTGATATACTGCTGTCATTTAAAAGCTGACATTTCCATCCCTGGGTCTGCAGCAGGGAAGGTGTTGCTGCCAGAGTGCAGGATCTGCTCAGCAATGTAGCCTGTTCCAGGCAGACCACAGTGATAACACAGGGGCTGTGCTGCCAGGAGCCAAATAGCCTGTTTAGAACTGCTGACTCCCCACATCAGTTCTCTTTCTTCCTTTCTTGCAGGAAGCATAAATGCTATATCCCAGCCTTTCAAGCATTTCTGTCAGCTGCTTTTTTAAATTACAGGATGACCCTAAGAAAACATGAATTCAATAGAACATGATTTATCATGTAAATAGTTAAGAGGGAGAATAATGTCGGAGAGACTGGGGGATTTGTATCAGTATGAGGAGACTGAAATAGCTATTTTAAAACAATAGTTTTAGACTTTGCCAGCTTATAACTGAAAGTACTTGGAAATGTATATTGTCTGTTATATATTATATTTCCTGGCAAAGGAAGAGACAGGACTGAGAACCTTAGCTTTGAATGTCTGAGCCACGTGGCAATACGTGCGTGTGTTGGAGGCCAAGTCTTAGCTGAAGAGATCATTTTGCAGAGATTGCCCCACTGTCTTGTTAGATGGTTCTTCCGAGGAGACATGCCTCAAGAGGGGCAGATCCTGGCTTACAGAAAGAGAGAGGCAAAGGATAATAAATTTACCGTATTTATCAAAAATACAACTGTGCTTTGGCAGGCATTAATTAAGCAAACCAAGACTTCTGAGGGTTCTTTTCATCCTAACCATTCTTTGAATCCCTAAAAGAACAGTTATAAATCAAAATTGGAATTTGATGTGAAATTGTATCATTTCATTATAGAAACCCTAGTTACATGAACATCTAGGGCAAAGCACTGCCTCTGAAGAGCAAGTGGTCTCTTACTGAGGCAAGTACTTCAGACTTTTAAAGTCCTGTGTTCCTGCGTCCCCTGCTTTCCTAGACACAGCTGAGAATGATTATGAAACTCTGGATATGCATGTCCTTCCTTTCACATGAAAAAATGTGAAGCCTTCATACAGTATTTGATAGCTCAAAAACTGTGAACACAAGTAATGAGCTCACACCAGTCTAGTCACTGCAAAAGCAATGAGTAAGGCTGATGCTTGAAAAAGTCCAAGCAATGATGCAAAATGCTGCATGGATTACTAGAATTTACTGCTATATATGATTAGGATCATGTGTTATTGGGTAAATGGTATTATGTTTTGGCAGGCGAAGAAGAGATAGTGCTAGGAGCTGTCTCTTTAAGTGTCTTAGGTTCCCAAGCACATAATATGAGGGGCAGGAGCACTGCAGAAACAAATGTTTATTAAACAGAGCTTGAGGGAGAGGGATACTAAAAAAATAAAAATAAATAAAAAATGTAAAAAACAATGAGTTTTGAGCACTTGAATGCATTTGTGTTCCTGCTGGGAATCCATGACAAGGCTGCAAATCGAAGCTAGGCATTTTGCCTCTCCATCACCAGCCCTAACACTGGACTTGTTTATTCCTAACCAAGCTCACAGCATGAAACACTCACATTTCAGGGATTCCAAAATTCAGTTCTTCCCAAACTGCGTCAGAGTATGGGACTGTAGGTATTTTATTAAGAGAGAATGTGCTCTCCATGGGGGAAAGGGCAACAGCTGATACCATTAATTATATAGCTGGCTCCAGAGGATTAACTGAGATGAGCTACAGACTGCATGTTTTTTCTTCTTTAGCATTTCTTTTTCTTTAAGCTGACCACCAAGGAGCAAGATTTGATATATTTTCTGGGAAGAGATCCATTTCCAGAGAGAAACACTAGAAAAACTAAAATTACAGTCTTGGTGCTTAAACATCTGGTCACAACCCAGGAGGGACATATCCCTGCTGGCCATGAAAAAGTAAATCTTAAATAAATATAAGTTAATTGCCTGTAGTAATAAAGCATCATTGTAATCATTTATGTTTAAGCATATGAGTGGGTATTCATTAAGCTGTATTTTCAAGCATTTAGGGAGATTATTTAACACATGCATTACCAAACTGATTAGCTGCATATCAGACAAAATCTGCCCAGCATGCTGGCACTGTCATTTTATTCTATCCAGTGTCACGGAATCAAGTGTCTAAGTAGCACAGTCACAGACCAATATGACAGGAGGAGGAGATAGGGTCTTTGAGCATCCGTGTGTGTGTCTGTACATCTGGGCTCACGCTCTTTATCCATCAGTACCTAGTGAACTATGCTTTTATCATTTTCTATCACAAAAGACATGTTGTGGTTTAAGATTTGAACTGTCCTCACTTCCTGTCATTTGGAAATTTTAATAAACAACTCTGTAGGAAAAAAATAAAGCCTCCAAGATTTATGTCCTAGATCCCCTGGACACCTTGTCCCATATACCCATTTGCAAAAAAAAAAATAAACCTGCTTCATCTTAGTTACATAAAATTTAAGTTAGAAAGGCTGCACTCAGTCACCATCACTACTGCCATCATTTGGAGGAGTGAGAGGCAAAATCAGAGAAGGAGAGTGGTAAAGATCTTTTGTTACTCACTATCTATCTGGCCTGTGGTACTAGAGAGGTTACTTTGCCTGTGGTTTCACTTGCCACTACATCATTGATCAAAGTAAATTAATCAGCAGGTGTTTGTACATTTCTACTTGGCATCCAACCACCTTGGTGCCAGACTTGCTCGTAAAAACTGGAGGGTCTATCCAAGTCATCACGGCATCATGGAATATTTTAGAAATTCAACTATAAGCTGATATAAACTCAGGAACTTATCAAAATCTAAAAATATCCAATTCACTTCTGATTCACCTACAATACCTTACAGATTTCTGGAGGGGAGAAAAAAAAAAAAGATAGATGGAAGGTTTGAAGTGGACCTAAAGTTCAAGGTACTGGTCTAAAACAGAAGGTGTCTTCTAATGGAAGCTGTCTTCCCAGTATATTGTTCTCTCTTTTCTCTCTCTACGTTTCTGTAGCTTCCATCAACCATAATTTTCAGGATTTTGAACAGAGGAAAGCAATATTTCTGAAAACAGACCCTAAACCAAATATGGCTTTATGAACAGGAAAGGAATAGCTAGCTATCTTTAAAGAGAGAAAGGGAGGAAAAGATTTTGAACTTATCTATATGCAGAAAGTGATCATGCTAGAAACGAAATGCAAGTTACAACATGCCATGTTACAAAAAAAAATCTCTACATTGTAGCTCTTGGAATTTTCAAGCAAATTACTTGCAGGGAGTACAGATCTGGTGAGGAATTTCTTACAGTAGATGTATTTTCAAAAAGAATGACAAAGAACAGAAGCAGAAAGCTCTAGGAAAGGAATCAGTTTCTAAATCTAAATTTATCTGGCAGGAAAAATAAAATAAGTGAACCTAAAAGAAAAAAGAAAACTGAACAAGTCAATCATACCAAAGCAGAAAGCTGAAAAAGTCCAACCACACTGCAAGCAGAAATATTCACTGAGATTATGGACTGCAATTGTTGTGCCTGATTGATAGTATCTGGAATCAAAGAACACCAAGTCATAGCCATAAAGTCTACTGAAGAAAAAAAAGAAGGATTGGTTACTGTATATTTTTGCATGCTATAAAATAAATGTAAGAGACACCCCAAAGTTTTTCTATACTTCTCAGACTTGAATATTGCTATCAAAAACAAGGTAGCCAAGTGTGACATTTCCAATAAAAACAGGAAAATATAAAAGAAACACTGAGTTATAAAGCTCACTGTTTAGCTTACCCCCAGGGTTGATATAAACCTGCCTGAGGTAGATGGGACACAGTGCCCCACTGAGTAGGTATTATTACCCCTATAAAAATAATAAAACCAAATATACCAATCAGCAATATAGCATAGATCTCTGTAATAAATAGCTTGCTTATCACAAGATTAAAGCCAAATATTCGGTCATGAGCATCTCATTTCAAGAATTTTGTTCAGCATCTTTTTCCACACAGAGAATTCAGAGCCTTACTATATGCATCTAGAAAGTTAATGAATAAGAAAAAAAAATCAATACACACAGAAAAACAGCAATTTCAGGAAATTCTTTTATCTATTCTTGGAATTTAACGGATTTTGCTTTGAAAAATTTGAAATTAATATTACCAGTTTGGAGACATGGACAAAAAGGACAGTTCTAAGGAGCAGTAGTGGCTATTAATTGCCATTCCTTTTTTTACAGTGAAATTCTTCCCCTCATCCATTGGCAAGGAAGAGCAACCAGGGTAATCCACCAGCTTTTCCTGAATAGGATACCACTGTCAACCACCAGGCTGCCTCTCGACAAGTTCAGCCATCAGGTTGACCTCTGAGGTATGGATATGTTAAAAGCCAAGAAGTCTGGCCGAGCACTGCTTCATCACTTCCTGAAGACGTCCTGTTCAACCTACTGCTGCCCAAGGGGCTACCCTCTGGTCCTGTGGCTGCTGGAAAGTGGAAAATGCCAAGGGCAATGCAGAAATTCTAGCTAGCAGATCCGCTTTGTTTATATATATATATATATATATATATATATATAATCAGATTACTTAGGTGCTTCTTGTCAGGCAAGAGGATAGTATAAACACAATCTGTCAGCATAACTTTACCATACTGTCCTATATTTAGCCTTCATATAAAGAATTCCTCCCAGTCAACTGCATCATGTCATGAGGTAGAGCTAGTGATCACAGCATGGTACCGCATCTAATAGAATGTCCTATGTGCTGGGACACTGAGCTTGTTTTATCCACAAGCCAGATGATAACTCATCTGTGAATAACTGAACACGCATTTGATTTTCTAAAGGACAGGAGGCATAGGAAAAGTCACTTGGGCAAGAACTCTTAGTACTGTTATGCAGTGTACTCATTTTTCTGGAACAGTGCTGCGTGCCAGGTAGCGCACAGCACTGCCAAGCTTGTCTGGCAGGTTCCATAAACCCACAGAAAATTCAGACACATTGAACTTCACCTATTGCTCTACAAAGACATAACAGTCCAGTCACGTGGCAGGGGAAAAAGCAGGGCATTTGGTATTCATCCTGCCTCCAGATAAAGAGAAGGGACTATGCAGCGATAAAAAGGCCAAGGACAGGTTTGATTTTCAATGTTTCTAAATTTTAGTAAAAATAAATAAGTAAAATCTTCTTCTGTCAAGAATATTTTTTCTCAAAGGCTGGCTGATTTTATTTAGGATATCTCAAATGCATTATTTCTGGAGCAATCCTTCATACTGGTTTGCAGCTGTGTGGCATCTGGCTGTCAAATACTAAAACTGTGTGTAAACTAATACCAAATACTAATACTACTGCGTACAATACTAAAACTGTGAAGTTAGCATCAGTAAACCAATATTCTAATATCCTTTAAGTTCAATCAGCTGCTGTGAGCAAGGACTGAAAAACAAAGTCAGCTAGCCCTTCACAGCCCTCCACAGAACAGCAACCTGTTCTGTTTTTAGGATCACAGTTTGTCAGATATTATGATAGAGAACTCATATGCACAAGGAAAGTAGATTACATTTCCCTTTATAAAACAATAGAGACATGGGAATATCCAGCATGGACTTTTAATTTCCAGGTACAGTTCAGACTATGTCCACTCTGTCACAGAGTGGTGGTGGAATCACAGAGACGTGGTGGGACAGCTCGCATGACTGGAGCGCTGCCATGGAAGGCTATGTGCTCTTTAGGAAGGACAGGCTGGGAAGGC
>JAWLRI010000240.1:4289152-4325271 GCA_034781795.1 Crypturellus tataupa
GTGCTCTAGGTGGCCCTGCGTGTGCAGGGGGGTTGGACTAGATGACCTCTAGAGGTCCCTTCCAACCTTAGGCATTATATGATTCTATGATTCTATGATTCACTCTTTAATGGCATAAAGAACAGGAACATAATTCAATAGCATTCAAATGTAAACACTGAAATCCAGAAATATGAGATTAAATATCTATTTAGTTATGCAATAATTTAGTTATAAAAGTGATGCAATAGCTTGAAAATGACTGTAACAATGTATTTGTATTGTCCCACATTAATTCCATTTCAAATGTGCTCCTTCATTACAGAGAGATACTTTGCCGCTTCCAATTTATCTAAGAATTTGAAGGATGAATTGTTTCTAGTCTATCAGTTCATGCCTAGAAAAGAAATCGAACAAAAGTAATGCAATAAACAGAAGAGCATCAGGATATTTTCCGTACCTGCATTATTCTCATAGGGCTAATATGAGTAATTCTAACCGCCTAAAGTACTCGAACTAAGAGCGATCAGGTTATGCAGAAACCAGACAGGTAAGAAAGCAGAATTTCAATGAAACAGATCTTTTGATGCAAATATAATTCATATAGACAAAAAAAAAAAAGCAGTGAATAAAGAAAATTATATTTAGCTGTCTCAGATTGCATATGGAAATACATATTTTGGCAATTGCATAAAAAGACTATTTGTTTTTTTAGAGCTTTGGTAACTACAGCTAGGGGTAGCTGGAGTATTCCCCATTCAATTTTATGCTACCTGCAAATACCTAAAAGTCCGACCAAATATATTCAGCTTCTAATTATGGAATAAAATAATGAACTTTACATCTAAATCTGATTTTTGGCTTAAGCCTACATACAGATACACTTGAACCTCTGGCCACATCTTCTACTTCAGTGCTTCATAAAACTACTTAGTTTGAGTGTGTCTGAGGTCAGCTGCCCAATCGAAGCATTAACAAATTGCAAGATAAGCAATAAAACTAGATACAGTTTTTTCTGAGCAGAGTCCAAATGCCATTTTCCATTGACTGTCTGAAAGTTGTCAGCAGTGTTGCATGAAGCAACATAAGTCTGGTAGCTTTTCTGCAAATCGATACAGAATATTTTAAGTCTTTTAAGATCACATACAAGTTCAGCTGCATTTTCTGAGTGTTTCTGAATGCACTATTTTGCCAAGCATCCCCTTATGAGGACATTTCTGAAATCCCACTAGTTCTTAGCAAAATCAATGCCGTGATACCCGAATGATTTAAAGGTAACATACTGAGAAGACGTGGGACATGAAAAATAGAGTAAATTATAGTATTTAGGTGAAGTTTAATGCATAGAGAATGATTGACAGTCAAAAGAAAGCTTAAGGATTTTCTCTTGAGCTGTGAAAGGACTGATATGTGCTTGCAATATTACAGAAAGCAGCTGAAGGCTGCCAAGCAGACAATAGAGCAGAACTCAGTGCACGCTAACTAACCAAGATACCTGGTGAGAGGGGACTGTATTAACTGCAAGAAGGCTCATTATACAGGTATATTTTGTTCTGGAAACAATGGAAAACATCTCTGTGCTTTTCTTGGGATTGGAATAAAAAACAAATCTGCGTGGAAAAGAGCCCCAGTTCCCTAAGGAGATTGTTCGTTCCCCAAAAGAAAGCAAGCTCTTTTTCTATAGAATCCTTTCTAGCTATCAAAAACTTTCCCACTGCTAGGAAGGAACAGGGGATGGAAAACTCGGCATGTTTCTTTCTTTTGTATCGATGTTCTTTACACAGTCTCCCATAACCCACAAATTTAACGCTTTTATTAAATATGCCAAGCTATAGAATGCCTTTAGGCAGCAGCAGGGGGATATTTTTCAGCGTGTGACACACCGCACCAAATGCATGTCAAGCTTCACAATGATTCAGCTATCACAAGAACCTGCCCATTAAAATGTTCTATGTTAAATGAAGCTTTTTATTATTACAGTTAACTTTTTAAGCCTTCTTAAACTCATGAAGAACACAAAGTTGGTCTTTGGGGGTTCTTGTTTGTTTGTTTTTTACATGTTTAGTTATTGGAATGTGTCCAGCTGTTGTTGCTGACACCCACCATAATTCTGGATTTGCACTCACGTGTGCTTGTGCTTTCACGTGGGTTAGCCCAAGAAGGTTTAAACCTAAGATTCAGGACTTTTATACCAGATAGCCAGTGATAAATACGTGGAGTAACTACAGTGGTGGTATTACTGTGCTGCAATAATAGCACAATAAACAATACTGCACTGGCAGGGAAAGCGCAGCAACACTTAATAGTTCTTTCCCATCTCTGACAACTATATAAGAAGAGCATAATAAATCTGGAATATTTCAGCCACCACTGTAGCCGCTACCTCTTTATTTTTTTTTCCATTTTCCTCCCTCCTCCCGCCCAGCCTTGCCCCAAGGCAAATGCTAGCATTTGCTGGTGGTTAAGCTAAATCTCAAAGGGTGTCTTTTGAAGAGAATCTTGATTGGATCCAGTTTGCTGCAATATTTAACTTATGTGAAACCAAGAAGAGGAGGACAGAGTATTTAAGCACAGAAGGAAAGTGCTAGCCTTGAGCAGGGAGCCACAGCACCCCTCTGCAGCTCCAGGGGGAAAGCACCTCTGACTATAGTCTACCTCAGTACTCAGCAGTCACCATATTAGAGCTTCACTAAGCACAGTGAAATCCTATTTAAACACAAGGCAACCCTACTTAAAGAGCCACAAATAGAGAGACCAAATGGCAAGTATGATTAGAAAAAAAACTGCCAACGACCTCATGCTTTTAACTGTTAAAGGGTTTTTTTTTTTTTTTTTTTTGCAAATAAAACAAAAATAAATGCAAATTCTGAAGAGAGCTGTCAAGGGAACAACATCCATAGGCTAAAGAGCTGCACCCACTCATCAGTATGTAATGATCCTCATTCCAGAGGACTTGAGATTGAGCCCTGAAGCTACAACACTTTTCACACAGTGTCTTTTCTCTCCCCTATTCTGTCTCTTGTGTTAGTGATAGCTGCAGGCAAGGTTTGTTTTCCCTCGCTCATTTGCTTCAGTTGTGCTGCACGTCCCGGTTAGCTTCTTTAATGGAGTGCTTGCAGATGAGGTTGTAAAAATCATTAGCCGTGGTTGGCAGATGCTAGGTACTGCTAGGATGCTGTTCCAATAACTTCTTTTCTTTAATTAAAATTCTAAATAAATCATGAGATTTTGCAAACACAAGCCTACAGTACTTACATAAGATGAAATCTGTGCTGACTGCTGACAGTCTTGATGGAGCTCTTTAGCCTCCCATTTCTTCTATGGCTTGTACTGCTGCTGTTCTTTTCTTGGCCTTCACACAAAATCACCATATGCACCTCTTCAATGCTTAAAAATCATTACTGCTGAAGATCAATACTAAGAAAACATCTGTAGCTTGTGCTGGTACACAGAGAGATTTACTCTTTTATTTTGCAACAAATGCAACTAAAACTCCCTGATAAAGAGTACAGGAAATACCCTGTATTTTGTTGCCTATTGAATTTTCCTGATGTTCTTATGAAACATAATAATATTATGCATGAATATTAAATATGCACAGCACAAGAATATTTATTTGCTATAAAACATGAATACGTTGAATCTTTTGCCTATGTGTTTCTATGGGAACAAGTTCTATTGAATAAACAGTCTGAATAATGTCTTATTATTTTTAATTATATTAATTATAATTCAATATGTCATATTAAAATAATTTAGATTGTAATGAGAAACTTTCATATTAGTGCAAGCTTAAAAAAATAGGCCAGTTGAGCTAAAAGTAATTTACACTGTCTGTAAGTTTTACTTTCCTATGGTACTAATACTGATTATTTTATATGTGCACGCTTGCAATCTTAATGGACTGATGTTTTATCAAGGTGTTAAGAAAAGGCACAAAATAACCATGAAAAGCAGAAGTTTCAAAAGAAGAGTTTTACCAATGCAACATGTCACTAGGGAGATTTCCTGGACACAAAATCTCTTCATTTTCCTTCTTTGCTTATAACTATTGTCTATCATTTTGTGCTGACACGTAGGGCAAATATTTGTATTAGGATTTTTAGTTTAAGTAAGAGGAATCTTCCACTGCAACTTGATTTGTTGGTCAGTCCTTCATGACTACATATATTCAGTGGTATCCCTCGCAAATCAGTTCAAAAGGATGCAGGAAAGGGTTCTGAAGCAACACTCTACCGAAATAATAAAATTATTTTGAAATAATACTGCAGTATTTAACTGAAACTAAATTTGGGAAAACAAGCAAATCAAGCAAAAAAAGAAATAGGAGGGGAGAAAAATTGAAAATAAGGAAAAAAATACCTTAGCTTACACATGGAGGAATTGAAGTTAACATAAAAACTTCATTGGTCTGCTTTTGTGTTACCCCCTTGTTGCTGATCATCACATTGTTCTTGTCATCGCATCCACCTACTCATATACAAAATATCAGAAGTCAGGCAAGACTGTTTCTCTCCAACTGTAAAAAAAGACGTTCTAAATTTATTCGTCATTACCCAGCCTTTTCTTAATTCTTTTACAGTTAAATCAAAATTTCATGTGGTCTGGAAATCCTTTTTGCGTGGAAACGTCACCCAGTCATAACTTCTTCATAACTTAAAGACTAGATGGTACGCTATGACAGAAAATTTTTGGCAAAAAATATGTATCCATAATAAAAATAGTGAAGTATGAAAAGTACAGGAAAACTGCAATGTGTGGTGACTTTATTAAAGACAGCACATCTTTTTATGCATTCTAATGACTGCATGTTTAGAAAACACCAAACAGCAAAGTTCTGTTCATGTTCTCAAGTAGTGGGACTCATGATCACAGAAATAGAAATTTACTCCCAGAAATTTCATCTATCACAGCTCAAATCTCATAAACATGTCAGAAACCAATCCTCCACATTAAAAATGTTTTGATAGGCTTTAAAAAAACCATTGCAGAAATATTTGCTTAACATTAGGGCAAAGATTTGAACAATCTGATGTGTTTGAATAATGGTATTATATCACTGGTCTGCTAAAGGATCAGGATCATATTTATTTCCTATTAAAAGAAAGTATTTGTTATTTAAACCTATTCAAAAATGTATAATTAAAAATATTTTGCATTTTGCAGCCTTTTATGCAAACAGGATAACAGGATATAGCCAAAGAGGAAAAAGATCTTCATTACTAGCTACTTTGTTCTACTTTATTTGAGATACAGTCTGAAATGGAAGATTTTTTTTTCCTAAGTGAATGATAATAATTCTTCTCGAAAGTCATACTGGGTTTGAAAGATAAAAGTCATTCTTTTCACTGTAGAACAGACAGTGCTCATAGTAATACAGACTTATTCCATTTTATCCCAAAGATAAGTGATAAAAGACTTTTTGATGCCATTTTGTAGACCCACAGCACTTAATTCAGTAAGACTATTAGACTTAAAATTTGTTCGAGGACTAAGTCTTTGAAGCAATTATTTACTGGGAAATAACTTTTCTGGAGTGAAAGAGAAATCCTGCAGTAAATCCTAACTAACAAAAATGATCCTACAAATCACTAAAAGTTCAGTGAAGTTTGTAAGTGAAGAGGACACTCAAAAGAGAGAAAAGGCACTTGAAGCATCCATTTTGAAACAATTGAACAGGGCACTTGTCACCACAGCAGGAAAGAAACAGAAAAGCACTTAACGCCACTACCTGTACAAGTAATTTATTTTAGCAATCATCTCCAAGGTTATACAGGAAACAAAATGCAAAGGAAATAACTAATGAGGGTTCATTAACCTAAACTTCAGCACTCATTATTTTATAGGAATGGGAAATGTGTTAAAAGCTACCACAATGCAAACTATATAAAATTAAATGCATCAAAAGATGGTTTAAAAAATCAGCTAGAAATAACTTACATGGACGCTTTAGCTATAGAACTACAGAGCAGCAAGGCCAGAGATTGTATATTCCCAAGAATTCAAAGCATGTTCCTTCTGTCATTGCTTTCACTGAAGCAGAATCAGTCTTTTAGTTGAGGGATTTGCCAAATAACTAGCAATTATTTTATAAAGGCCAGAGGATTTAGAAAATGCTCAATACAATTTCCAGCTTGAAAAGTGAAAATCCTGTTTCTTAACTAAGAAGATAGTTAAATGTATCTCCTGGCTTCTAGAAAAAGGGGAACAAAATTAAATGAGAGTCTTATGGGGTATTTTAGAAGGGTATATTGAGGAACAGGACTACAGGAGAAACAGCAAGGAATAATAAGACTCTCCACAAGAACTCAGTAGAAAGAATTAGTAGGGGACTAAAGAGAGAAGGACAAACAACAGGGGATGGGGGAGTTGAACAGTGTTACTCAGGAAACAAAGAGGGGTAGTGAAAGATTAGGAAGCAATAAAACAAGAAGAGGAGGGAAAGAGTGACAGTGAGTAGGAGACAACACATGCTTTTATTCCTGAATAAGTTTTTGTAAATACAGTTCTAGATAGAAATTGAACAGTATACAGAATATTTCTGTCTTTGCACCTGCAACATGGACCAGGATTTTACAAGATATTAAAAAAAAAATGGTATGAGAGATCAACTACTTATTTGTTCTGTGTCTGATTTCTGGTTTGTTTGGTTTGGGTTTTTTGGTTTGTTTGCTTTTTATCCAGGTTGCAGGACCGCACTGAAAACCCTTCAATTGCAGCAAAAGTATATGGGAAGGACCATCACAACACAGCTTATCATGCATTAAAAATACATAGGCAGGCAAAAATGACTATCACTTTCAATGGCTTGAAATTTGCTGTACCATGGCTGATAAATATGATTGGTCAAGTGGCCATAATCTGTCCTATGTTCCATGTAGCGAGGCCTTCGGGTCAAGTGTCTTGACTCAAAAAGTCATACTAGGAAAAAAAAAAACAAGGTAGTTACTATAATTTCCACCAAGTTTAAAAGAAGTCTTTATAAAGTACTCAGTAATGTTTGATTGTTAAGAGTGAGATACCATCTCTATTCACTAGAGGTCATATTGGGAGAAAATATTTAAGCTCAGGATGTAAATGTATGTGTGGCTATGATGTGTGACTACACATCAAAGAATTAGAAAATTTATAGACTAAACTACAGGTGTAAAGATTCCAGTAGAAGGGTTTTGTTTGTTTGTTTGTTTTTTGTCAAGAGCAGCCAGATATGTATTTGAAATGTAAGTAGTTTTTTCCCTGTATTTTGAGTAATGAATCGAAGCTAAACTATATTACAAAGAGAAAAAAACAATTTAAACTTTGTCAAGGTTTGTCAAAATTGTCAAAATTATTCAGCAGCAATGCAGAGAATGAAAGATTTGCCTAATTTTATAGCTGGATTATTCTAAATTTCCTTTGTATTGAAAGGATTATTCTTTCATGGGTATAGTATCCTAAATTTCAAGTTTGCAATATAAAATTATTCATACTTCAGTGAATATAGCTTCCAGGTCAAAATAAGGAAGATGGGGAAGATAAGAAGATTGTGGGGCTAAAATATATTTCCAGTAGTAGAGATAATAAAAATAAGTTTTGTTTTGAAGTTCACTGCTTCAGGACCAAGGCAGACAGTGCACAGCAGAGGCAGACAAAGCATTACACAGTTTTAATTATCTCCCAAAACTATGAATAAATGTAACCACATATCACATTAAGCAGCTCAGATAATGCATGAGACGTTTTTAAAAATCAGTCTGCAATCTTTGGAAAATTCTTCCCCTTCTCTATCTTAAATGATTAATTTAATGTTTCATACCTTCGTGCTACAAAAACAATTCCTATATGATATAACTGTGTTAAAGGCAGCCTTTAAACAAATATAGGATAAATAATTTGCCTTTTAAAGGCCAAAGAAAAAAATTAGCATTGTATAAGAACCACTCAATGTTTGTAGACAAACTGTTAAACAATATGTCGACATAGTCGCAGCAGAGAGAGGTGGGGTAACCTCTCCACTACTCTGTGGTGGTTTTTAGTCGCTGCTATTTGTGATTCAGTGAAACAGCTATCAATTCTAATTCTCATTATTACTCTAAAAATTAAAAACAAATAGAAAGGAATACCCTGTGATTATTATTTTATGAAAAGGCAGCCATTTCAAGGATCATGTAAGAAAATTAAGTGAAAATAAATGGTAGCCAACAAATGCCAAATAAATACAAATACTTTGCTTTGCAATTCCTTTCGGCTCCATGTTTATGACATCTCAAATCAATCCCTGTTTACTATCTCAGAATCATACTAAAGAATAAGCAATAAACTAGACACAAGCTTTTTAAAATTCTTCAGTGTTTTAACTTTCATGGGCAGAGAAACATTTTCATCTGTTATTTTTACCTTAACTAGACCCCACTGCATAAAAGTTCACTGCATAAAGAAGTTTCCATTTCCATGATGGCATACTCCCAGGTATCCTGTCCAGGTATATCTTTCTCACTTAATGCACTGTCACAAATATATTTTCAAGAAGACATTGAAGCATTTATTTTAGCTGTGCTTTTCCAAATAACACGGAAAAGAGTTTTTGTTAAGGTTCAAAAACACACCAAGAGGGCTGAGCTTTGAAGGAAAAGAACAGGCCTGGGAATAATCAAGACTGCTGCATCAGAAACCATACTTACAGCTTGCATCAATTTTCTGCAAGACCATGATCTGCTTACTCTATATATTTCCATTTCTCCTTCTGCAAAATGAAGATGTAAATTCCTCATAGTAATATTGGTCTAACATGTCCATCCTATTATGTACTTTGCAGAATTATTCCTATGCAAAAAAAAAATCTAAATAAAACTTAAGATCATCAAACAAACAAACAAAAAAGACAAAATGACCAATAATTTTATTTCAGTTACAGGTCGAACAAAATATTCCTTGGATAATTCAAAAGAACAATTTTGCTTTAAGGTAAATTGGGTTTAAATAACATCTAGCAAGGATTAGAGATTATACTCTGTGTTCTGATTACCTTTCAGTAGCACTTGCCACCATTACTAGGAGTGATCTGTCAACCTGTTTAAAAAGACATTTTTAAAAGTTTCCCAGTCCATACAAGATCATAACTTTTATCCTTTTCCACATCAACATTAAGTGGAAAAGAAAAGGGTAGGTCAAGGATATGCATTTTAGAAAAGCAGTTTCACCAATAAAATTGAGGAATAAATATTTAATCGATTTAAATGTCTTATTTTATTTCCCACTTTTAAATGTCTTGTTTTATAAATAACATCAGCTTACATTTCAAAAAACTTACACAGCAAGAGGCATTAAATTGGTGCCTGTCTAAATTTGAGTCTTGTATCTTTGGTTCAGCTTGGCTTCTGTAGTGAAAAATGAAAACAACATTAATAAATATGCACTGATAACAAATCTTATCTTATTGAGTTCTCGCAGATTACACTAAAATATGACTTTCTTTGTCCTCTGCTATACCCCACTCCAGTGTTTGCTGTGGGAGAGCAGCATAAAGGCCTGAGGCAAGAGCAAAAGAAAGACTTTGCTGGTATTCAAGCTTATGCAGAGTTTGATGAATATATAGCGAAAAAAAATAAAGCTCCTGACTTTATTTCAATTCATGATGTTACTGAAGAAGGCCTCTGGCATTAACATATTATTGAAATCCTTTTAAAAAAAATAAGATAAAGAAAAGATTTAGCGTAAATTTTGTTTTGGTAGCTGTGAAAAAGTTATCTGACCCAAGGTCAATGCAATAAAGAGATCACAAAAGTGCAATACTTTCACTGTGTCCTGCATTACCATAGTATATATATATTTTTTCCCATAAATTCTACACACTCTTTCCTTAGGTATGTCAGAAAAATAAAATTACACTTTATTCCTTTCCTACAAACAATGCTTCTAATGAAGAGAAAAGTCACTACTTTCTGTATTACTACTCCCCAAACTGTGGTCCATTACATAAAGTTGAGGACTGCGATCTGTAGATTATATAATTAGAATTAGGTAGCCCATAGATAGAGAGAGACAGACAGACATAATTTTCTTACTGATCCCTCCCTCACTGGCAATTTTAACTTCAATGAGTGAGAGTTCAACTGAAATAGTAGTGGAGAGGATCCTCCATTATCACAAGTATATAAGAGACTAAAAGTGACAGAAAAAAAAAATCTCTTCTTATCCCCTCCCTATAGATGAATAGATGGACAGACCTCTATGAAAATCCTGATGTCAGATATCTATTGACCTTCAATTCTAGACTTCAAGTCTAATTCTATGCTATTCTATCCTAGATGGTTATTAACCTTCTCCTGCATATTTCTCCAACACTACAATTTTGATACTTGATCTCAAGAAGATGGTAAATTCCTTCAGAAGTGTGTTCCTCTGGCTTATACATTAACCTCAAATCTAGATACCATGTGACATAAAGAATATTTCATTATATTTTCATTGTTTATGACTTATATTTACACTGTGGCTTCTGCTCATAAATGGACAAAATATGCACCAGAGAGTTTGTTTTATTCACTTCTTTCTTACCCCATGACTGCTAAACCAAATGTTCAACCAACTCTAAACAGCATAATACCCGGCCAGAAAAGATCAAAACTTGGTTTTCAGATTACACAATGTCTTTGATGCCCTACAAGTTAATGTAATCATGGGTTCATTAATCATTTTGGAGTATCTATCTCATATGTATCCCCTCTCTGTGCCTGTACTGAGGGGCAGCACTCTGAGGTATATCCAGTCACAGATGTGGTCTATGTAACTTTATTTTTTTTTTTTGAAGAAACTCTTGGCCATGAGTAGGATTGGAATTTTGGTGGTTTCTATTGGTCTGAGGGATCAGGGTGAAAACTGATGAACAAACCTGCACCATTGTACTGACATAAATGCCAGTCTCATGCAGATGTCTCATCTACCACAGGTCACCTCAAACATCAACACCTACATGTAGGTAGCCAAAAGTAGCCCACTGTGTCAACTCAGTGTGCATGCACACAGTGACAAGCCTCCTTACATAGCCAATATCCCTGGAAACACCTTATCCCTGAATTGCACCGAGTCATAAATATTGATAAATGTTGTACTGCAAATTAATACCAACATGATTATCTTCTCTCTGCATGCAGTCCTCTGTCATAATATATTTAAAGGGGATACAAAATAAATAAGAACCAAATATTTTTGCATAAAGGTTTCAAGATGCTTCTTATATATTCTTATTATGAATTAGTACAGTTCATCATAGTTCTGCAAAAAAATTAAACAAATTTCCTTGTACTATATTGTATTAGGCCTATTATGTGGAGCAAATATGATTTTGTTAATGGAATGTGTTAGAAACAATGAAAATTCAATCAAATATTAATATGATACTTCTCTGAGTCATTATATATAAACGCATTTTGAATCACTCGCAAGACCAAGAGATTGGTGCATTTCCTTTTACAATCCTGTACTTTACAGATACCTTGGATGCATAGTTCCAACATGAGAAGAATACAACACATTTTTTTTGCGGGGCAGGGAGGGATGGCGGGATCACTATAAAACCAATTTGGTAAGAGGCTTCACATTTAAAAGTTTCAGTAATTATGGAGTAAATTAAAGTCTGGTAAGGGGAGAGCAGCAGATAGCAACACACAGATGAATAATAGTAAAAGTAGATGGAGGGTTCATGAATCACATACTGAGCTTGTTTTACACTTTAAGAGTTGAACAATTAAAAACTGCACAGCAAACAGGTTCACGCATATTACAAGCACTCATTTGCTGCATGTAAAGCTCACTCATTTTTTTTAAGACGGGTTGGCAGCAATGTATTTGATGTCCTGCCTGGCCTTTGCTCAGTCATCTCCCTTTCAGGTATGTCAGGGTACTGAAACACTACAAGAGTGTTGTGGGAGCCATGCTCAGAGCTTTGACCTTCACCCAGCTGGAACCCTACCTTGTAGAACTGACACTGCACGTCACTCAGCATGGTGATACCCAAACACGTAGCACTCTCCTGAGCAGGAGAGTGCAGCAGCCTGCCACCAAACCGACCCGACCTTGACTTGCACACGTTTCCATCAGCATAAGCCAGTGAGCCATCCCCTTGGTTCAGTGAGAGGGACACACTAGGAGCTGTGGAAGAGCTGCAAGACTGAGGCCACACAGCCATATCCGACATTTCAGTCTGAAAGCCGCCCTCATGCCCCCATGAAGCCTTCCATACTTTGAACATTTGAGTTGCCGAGGCTGTATTTTTGGAAAGCAGATGAAATCCTTAGCAGAGAGCTTCTATCAGGATTGAGCCGCCTACATAGGATAGCTCAATATAAAATCAACTGGAAATTGATTCTTGAGAGCCACTTCCTTGAAGCCAGTGCTTCAACATCACTACTGTCTCTATCCCCTTTAAGTCATAGATTTAATAATACTAATCCCTTAGCCACTGTCGCACCACAGAGGGTCTGTACATAGCTGACCTCTTTTCCTTTTGCTTCCCATTTGCCTTTTACTGCTTAATTTCCATAGCTTGAACTTGTTGATGCTGTTCAATTGCCAAAGTGAAATAAGGTTCTGACAATAGCACTTGTCTTTCTTACACACTCAGGATACTGTACTGTATTGTTACAAATGATGCTGTCTCAGTCAGGAAAGTCAGCAATTGAGGCATCTCTTTTAGGACAATGGATTTTCACTTTTTTTTTTTTATATTTGGTTTTACTTTGTATGTTTTAAGACCTTCTTGTTCTGATCAGATACAGTTTGTTGATGCATTTCACATCTCAATATATTCAGGAAGCAGATGTGTCACTCATATTTCCTGTGTATTCAGGAAATTCTGATTTCCACACCCACAGCCTGTCATTCAAACAAGCTAGCAGCAAAATCTAAAATCACAGAAGATATCACATATATAAACCTAATACATAAAAATATATACCTATACCATTCTTGACATCTTTGGCTTCTTAAAAATGCTTCTAAATAACTAGATAATTTTACAAGCTAATATACATTTCTCTTGTCTGCCAGAGAAAAACTTTGCTTATGCTGCAGAAGGCTTTCTAACTGTCCACTAGGTTTAGGATGAGTGACAGGTGCCTTTATTTCATTATTCACCCTTGTTTTATGCCATAAACATTGAATAATGACAGAATAAGCACAATTAAATTAATCTCATTCAAGTTTGAGGTCAGCAGAGTCGATCCATTCTTCCAGGAAAGGATTGGTAGTTAAAGAAAAAAAAAAAAAAGAAAAAAGAAAGGAGCTTCTACCCGTGAACTGGTCCAGCAAATGACAAGCAATTTCTGCTTTATGCCTCTGAACAAATGGAAGCAGAATGATGAAGAAAAGCTTCGCAAATTTATGTGCTCTAAAAAGGTCATACCTGCTGCGCACAGTCATGCTTAGTGGTCTGGTTGGTGGCCTTATGCCTTGAATCTTTGACCAGAACCTTTCTCTGCCAGGAAGTCACTCAGTTACTTGTCTAGGGTGACTTAGCACATTACATTTCCCAAGGTTTGTACAATATTCCTTCTGCTGCAGTGAGTGGCAAAAATTGCCTAATTTTCAACATTTGTTCACTGCTTGCTTCAATCATTTCTGCAACTATTTTATCTTAACCTCAGGCTTACTTTGCAGGCTTTGTTTGTTAACATCGGGGTTGAGTTTTCTCCCCCAAAGCCTCTTTTATCGAAGCTGAACTTTTCTATCAACAGGAGGTCTTTCTAAAACACACTGAAAATATCCTCCCTCTCTTTTCATTTTGTACTTTTGTGTGGAGGGAGTGAAAGAGGAAATGCCCATATTTATCTTTTATTGGTAACACTGCAATGCGAAGTCAAGCAAAGGCTTTCTAGTTTAGAATAGATTTCCCATATTTTCTTTTTGATTGTTGTTTATGACATCTAAGCCTGGCTTCCCGTATATATTTGTTTTCTCTTGTTGACAATTTTAATATTGCTCTATATTCACTTCCTTCCCACCTTAACATTAAATGATGCCTGCACTTCTGTTCATAATAGCATTCCGCATTTCACTGATGAATTATTTCTCTCCTACCCAAATGATTCTTAGACAATTGTCAAATATATCTCTGAAAGATTCTCCAAAATTTTCATGTTTTATCAGAGACAGCGCTGTGAACACAGTGCAAAAACTGTCTGCAAAAACAGAAATTTAAGTTCTCTTCCACTTTGATAGTAGAAAACACATCTGGAAATAAACTGTCTTTGCAATTGCTTTTAAAAAAAATGTTTTCATACCACAACACACAAGTTATGGTCATTTCTATATTTGTTCCTCTGACACAGAAATATCCAGAAGAATGAAGCAAATTCTTTCCCTGATTCCTAAGTCACTCTATGACTGCCTTTATGGATTAAATAACTTTTACCACCAGAAAAGAACTGATTTTGTTGGTAGTGATTCGCAAGTTACTCCTCCCTGCTGTTGCGGCCACAAAACCTTTATGTGCCAGTAGTGTTCTTCAGTTTATGACTGTCCATGCCATGAGCTTACGACATAGGATTAAATTGACAATAATGTAAGGTTAGAGAGGTAATAATGTAAAGTTAGAGAGGTTAACTAGGTCTCCTTCATAGCACTCATTTTAAGAGTGAAATCCTGGAAGATTATCAGCTCCCACATTGTAAAAGGAGTTTGGAAAACAGCAGTCCCAATCTAGTGTGCATTTCAGCTCTGTCACTCATGACTATGTGTGATGGATGTGCTCCTTGCCCAACTTAACCTGACTTCTCACACATAGCCCTGTTCAGGTGTTAACTACCACGTTATCTGATCCTGGGAGTTGTCTCCCTGATTTCTTCCCCCACCCAGACTTTAACCATCCATAACAGTCCTGATGGCCCTATCCTGATGGGGAGATAACACTAATGGTGTGTACACCAGCCAACAGTTATTTCTAAATTGAAAGAATGACTGTATGTCAATCATCTTAGCCCATAAATATGGGGGCAGCCCGAGAGCCCATTGAGCTCTCCTTGCATTGCAGAGGGATGGACCCTAGGATCTCCCCTGGAGCAGGAACTCCTCTCAAGGATATTCCTCGGGGTTAAGAGATCCTTCCCACTACAGATTTGTGGTAAGTGACTATAGCACGCCTTTCTCTTTCTGAACTTGTAAACTTTAATTTGGAACTGTGCACAAGTCCCTTAGACCTAAACCATTGTCCAGGTCTGGGACTAGGATTGGATCCAGGCACACCCAGACTCCTCAGAAAGAGTCTGGAAAGCAAGGGGGTCCAATCTGAACCTAGTGACTCAATGGGAGGGTGTCCTTGGTAATTCTGTGTGTATCTTGAACCTCCATGCAGTAACCAATAAGTGACCTTGCCATAGAATCTCGTGAAACCATTGTCATTATCAATAAAACCTATCTGTATTTCTTTCCCAAGAGTGAAGTGCATTGGGTCACTCACCCTCACCACCACTCATTCTGTGACACTATGGTACCTACTCACAGGAAAACTCCTAGTTAGATTATCAATATATAAAGCTATCGACAGTTAGATAGGCTAGTTTTGGTCTCAGATCTTTTCTGGTCAAGAAAAGAACCTCACACATATCACAGATCTTACAAGCATTCAGCTTTATTTTTCAATGTTAGGAGATTACAGGAAAACTAATACAAAAAGCCTGCTTGGTTTATTTCATCTGAGACATTATTTCTTAAAAATAACAAGAGCTCTTATTTTCATGCATCTAGTAAAAGAAAAACCATCCTAGAGGTGATTAAATAAAACAAAGAAGGCTCACTTTCTATGGACTAGACAGCAGGCGGGGCAAGGACTTCACACCAGCATTTGTAACATCTTTATTCTAAGAACATATATACATATATGTGTTCTTGGGGGTGGTGGGAGAAATTTCATGGAAGCTCTGGACCCTCTCAGCTGAGAAGCCTTTCCATTCCCTGGCTGGTTGTTTTCTTTCTGGTTTCAAGCCTCAAAGCTCTAAAGGAAAAAGAAAAGCATGAAAACTTTTCTCAGCTCCCTGTTTTCAATACTTCAAGTATGCTAAATAATAAACCATGCAGACAGCCAATAAATCTTGCAGTAGTCTAATTTTTCTTACAATGATGCCTCAGGCAAATCATCTGTGGCAAAGAAAGCAAAATGATTAAAGCTATCTAACATTCCCTCATTTACTCATCTTCTATATCTACTGCAACTACTGCTCCTCTCAAGGGAATTCAAAGAGTTGCTTGATTCCTCTATCAACCAATAAAAAGAAATGTTTAGTGTGGCTTATCAGACCGATTATGACAAATCACTTTGGAGTTTCAGATGGAGTAACTTTGAAAAAAATATTAAAAAGATAAATTATAACGAAGTTGTAGAAAATACATTAAATATTTTGTTCTTTTCATGAACATTTCTCACTAATTAAAGAAATTGTTATTTCCTTGTTCAACAGGAAGTATATTGGCTCTGACGAAACCTAGTGAAATTCATCAGACTTGGCCATCTTCTACCCTTCTCATTCCTCAGTAATTTCATTAAAGTGCTTTCAAAGTTCACCTAGCCATTATCACTCATCTTGATGCTGCACATGTTGCACCCAGAACTAAAAAAGCATTAGCCATGCTATTGACTGTCTCAAAGATAGAAGGTTAATGCCTGTTCTTATACTGCTGAGATCTCTCTGCATCATTCAATGTTTCCATCATGCAACAGAAGAGTACTAGCTAAGGAGATACTTTATGTTTTGTATAGCATTCTGCTCCATTAATTTTCATAGCCTGAGTTACTATATAATCCTTTTTTGTTTGTGAGTACTTTGGCTAAGGACCTATTCTCTTAGGGCTAGAGCTCAAACTGCATTCTTCCAAGGCAAGCAAACCTAAAGAGCATGAGTAGAAATTCAGATCTTAGATACCTCACTCAAGAGATTCACAAAGATCATTCTTTGACTATTCAGAGTACAGACGAGACACTGCAGTCTAAAATTTGAATATGCTCTTGAAGATACATTTACTCTGTTTATCCTGCACATCAAACATCCCCCACTGCATTAATCAACTATTTTATCAAGATGAGCTCATGGACGAAGAACAGCTGTCTGGGAAGGAATCAGACCGAACTATATATTACCTTGCAAGATAGAGGAAAGAACAGATTACAAAATGGCACATTCTCATCTATTTGATCAAGAATAATCACAGACAGTCCATTCTAAATACAAGTTAGTTATTGCTTAGTTCCTCGCTGGTGGGAGATTTTCATTACACAGTAGTATCTATGAGGAAGCTATTAACTGTGCACCACGTAATTGGCTAGAAGAATATTTGATTCTATTGAAAATCCTCTTGATTCTAACTTACATTTCTAGATATATACATACAGCCTGCAACAACATATTCTTGGATGTGGATATGAAACAGAACTCCAGAAATGACAGCCGAAGTTGAAATTCAGCAGCACTTTCTATAACTTACCATAATCACCTTACGTTTCAACGAGCTTGCCTTTCAGCTTCCTGCAGAATGTCCCAAAATGAATATCATCCTATTTCTCATCTTTTAAGGTGAAGATTCTTGGAAAATAAATAAAATATGATTTTCCTTAAAAAAAAAAAAACACAAAGACAGTGTGAGGGGTGAGGTGAATAAAAAACATTTGTTGCACAGAACATTGTTGGTAGTTGGTCCAAGAATGTTGAAAACACTCTCTGGAGATTTAGAATGGATGCCAACTCCATTAGCTTTCCATTCTGTCTGCAAAACCAACTTCCTTGACCTTCTCCCTTCTAATAAAAACCTAGCAGAACATATGCAAATGTAAAAAATATTTGGCCTTTTTCATCTACATACAATTATCCCCTAGGAAAAGGCAAAAGGAAAGGAGAAAAGAAGCACACTGTATAAATTAATAGCTCTGAATTATTCATTTTGCTGACTATTAATAATATTTTCATATGAAATAACAATTCCCTGTCCTGAATATCTGAAATAGTCCATGTGGTTTTATGATCCAGGAATCACATGACTGACTACTGACTGACTACTGGCAAAGAATAGATTTTTAGTTTATCATTCCAACATACATTCCAACATTCAACATGTTTGACTTTGCAAACAGCACTACATCGGCCCTGTACAATTCACTCCTAAAATATTGAGGTTGCCCCTAATTTCTAGTATCAGGAAGCAGACTCCTACTCCTATGGTCTGTATTTTGGTATTAAGAAAAATATGATCACTTTAAAGAACAGATTTAATATACTGCAAACTTTCAAGACAGAGACATAGTTCCAAATGGTTGCCAATAGAAAATGGCTTACTATTATAAAGAAATTAACTTCTCTGAAGAACAAAAATCTCCACAACATGATAAAATATAATGAAAAGAAAAATATCTAGCAGACACATGAATCTTTTCTCCTCCAGTAACACCAAAATCTAAGTCAGAGAATAATCATTCTGGCAGAGATATTGCACTTCCCAAAACACTCAACCAGAAAGAATTTCAGGCACTTTGCTATAGAGTAGATTGGTTTGCCTATTTTCAAAAATGAGAGTGACACAGAACATATGATCAAATACAAAATAGACAAAGGAAATAAAGATATGGGAATTAGAATTACCACCTTCAAGGGGACATTATCTGATGTTGCATTGTATGCAAAAAATGAATATAGAAACTGTCAATACTATAAAGCTGGGAAGATAATCAGTTCAATGAGGTCAGATACCTGGAATATCACCAGAGATGACCCTGAGGCATGAAGAAACAGAAATAAAACAGTAAAATAAAGCACAATTGAAGAAACAACAGGAATTTCCATCAACTAGAACTGAAGGAGGAGGACATGAAAACACATAGGTTAGCTGGTTACAGCAATACCAACAATCAACATCGAGAAAATACAGAAATATATTTAAAATATATTTAAAATATATTTAATCCAAGATGTTTCTAGTTGATCTGAAGAGATATAAATAGTATGTGTGTACCATAATGTGAAGCCTAATATGGGTCTTACCACTCATTTCGATACACGAGCTCAGAGTAGGAGAGACGCAGAGAAGTAGTATTAGGATGCTATGAGAAAGGAGTTTCCAATCACATCCCAAGACTTGGTGCTTTTACTCAAGCAAAATGAAGACTAAGATGAAGTTGCTATATATAGTCTAGAGTAAACAACAGAGGAAAAGAATGTTTCAACTATAGGACTAGTAATTAACAGATCAGGAAAATTCTAGTTTCTAGCCTGTCAGGTACAGAGGATTGGAACTACTTTTTAGAGGGGAAAGATTCTCAGCCCTCAGATTTGACTTAGCTGAAAATGATTCCAGTTACCTTATGCTACAGTTACTAAATTATAGATGATTGTGGGCTTACAGAAGAAGTTTTCTCATATAGTAAAGTTTATCTTACACACAGCAGTTATTACAACAGTTCTTGGCACCACCATCAGAGCCAATCATCAAAGATAACGAGAACAGAAACAGCAATATAGAAGTGTGCAGCAGTAGCTATTGAATCTAATTAATTTTATTCATTTAGGAAGATGCACCTGTGACTTGGCTGTTTGACACATCAGAGAAACATAGCAGGTTGCTACCCCTCCTTGTGCTTTTCAAACAGTAGCAAGGATGCTGGAATATCATCACTGCTTCACCCAGGTTCAGAATTAGAATAACCCTGTGAAGTACGAAATGTAGACACTGGGCAAGGGACACCTCTATCTGCAATAAGCATGCATAAGCAGGGAAGTGGTATGTATATGCAAATACTGTAATTGAAAGTTATACAATTCTTGCCACACAATCCACCTGTAGACATTAGGGGAAAAAAATAATAGTAACATAAAATGTTACAACGTGAAAGCTTATAAAACCTGGAAGCTTTCCTCCTCCTTTTTTCACTCTCTGCTAGTAGCACATCCAGTACTTAAAGGAAATATTTTTGATAAACCTTGAGAAAAGCAGAAGACAGAATCACACGTAGAATGCTATAAGTGTGCTTGGAAATATAATCAGTGACGTAGGAATTCCTAAATGGCAATATGTGGTGTATCTGAACCTGTTAAAGAGATATGGAGCACTAGATGAACTGAGCAGTGAGCAGCGAGTGAACACTACAGGTTCATAGAGCTGTTCAGCTACCTCACTCATTTACAATCCTTGCCTCCAAAAGTGCATAAATGGAGGCTTTATCCATCCTGAAATAAGGCAGTGATGCTTCAGTGAAAAGAATCATAAAAGTAAGAAGAGTTAAAAAAATAAAGAGCATGGGTTTAGAAGAAATACATTTTGCATATGAACATGATTGCTTTAAGATGTGCAAAATTAATTCCTGAAGAAATAATTCAAGAAGCGATATATTTTGAAGCCAGCAAGTGTTTGATGTGTCTCAATATCTTAAAAAGATGATTCCTATGGAATTGGATAGTTATAACGTCATGTGAATTAAAAATAGTTAAAAGACCATGACAAATAGGAATGATTAAAAGAAATGTATCAATATGAGACAGCTCAGCAAGATTATATCGCATAAATAAGATTAGATCACTATCATAGAATGATAGATATACCAAACCATCCTTTGATGCAGTTGCTAACAATGGAATATTGCAACAATTGGTGACAATAGATAGATGCAACATGGTTTGGACATACCAGTGCCCTAACTTGCTTTCTGGGTACAGTCAGATAATCTAGAATTACCCAAAATAGGTCAGCCTATTTGAACTGACATCTACATCTGCATCAGACTCCCAGAAGAATATGCTCTAGGGGATCTCAAACAGTGCTGACATTGTGAGGGTAGCACACATCACTGGGCCGTTTCTGTCCTTCCTGCACCTAAATAGAATTCCCAGATAACTCTGGCAATGAGAAAGAGGATAATGCTGGTCATTAACCGTTAAAAAGCTGTTAAAAAGCTGTAGCAAACCATACCTTTCTATTTTTTCCCTGTTTGGTTGCATAAAAGTAATGTTCCTTATTTATACAGCAATAATCATATGTTCTCTTCTGCTAACTCTGGTAATAAATACATAGAAATTAAATAATATAACAACGCTTTTTATGATATTTGCTTTGTATTTTATAATGAAGTCCTTATATTTTCATTATTATTACTCTCTTGTATTTTCTATCAATCATGAAAGTTCCTTGGGGAAGGTGAATAAGGATGGGCTTATTTTATTTAGATAAAATAGTTAAGACAGATAAAAATGATAATGCTCTGATACATTCCACCACTTTCCTTTGGTGCCAAAGATTAGGTGCTATAAACATAAGAACAAAGTCAATCCTCACTGGGATCACCAAATATGCCTCTAAAATGTCCGTGTATACCAGGAACTGGGGTGTCCACTGGAGTCTATTCTGCTGTGACACAGCAGTTCCAGCAATGGCACCGGCATGGGTTGCTCTGCACAGTGGGACTGATGCTACTGTTACAATCACTGAACTCCTATCCAGTTCCTATAATCACACTGGCATAGAGAGGATTGGCTTCAGGAAGGAAGCATCCTCCAAGGTGGATCAGTCTTATGCCTAGAGGCATTATTCGAAACTAATATCAATTAAACAAGATCAAATATCAATATCAAATTAACAAGTCAAAGTGAAAGGCAACATGGCTTGAAATTTCTCAAACGACTAGATGTTTCCTTTGTTAAACTTCATTTGTGGACTCCTCCTAAGGACATCAGATGTTTTCTTTGGAGAAATTTACATAGTAATTTACATAGTAGTTTAGAGTACAACTCTAAACCACAGCCCAGTCTTGTGTACTGCTCGCTCTGTCTCACGTGCCTTACAGGGAGAAATTGTGCTGTCAGGACTCCAAAACATTACAACTGCTTTTACTTTCTATATTTTGATTTTTTACTTCTGTATACATATTTTCTTCTTTGTATAATATGCAACATTATGAAAGTGCAATTTTGGTACTGTTCAACTTTCACACTGCAGTTTTCCCTTTTGCAATATATTTTTTGTTCCCTATTTTATTCACTCTCAAAAGGAACTTTGAAAGAAAACACAAAGAAGTCCTCTATTTCCCACCAAGCATTTCAACAAATCTAATAACAGGTACCTATAGAGAAAATGAAGGATTAAGTAGTTCCATAGCCTCTTGTACAAGGGTGGACATTTCTGTAAAAAAAAGTATTTTTTTTTAGAGTTCTTTCTGCTTTTCAAATGATATTATTATACCCTATTTAGAGGGAGGGAAAAAAGGACAAAGAAAAAAGAATAAAACAAAATAGTTTATGGAGATTTAATTGTTTTGATAAAGGGTTTTGATTTTACTTTGTCCACACAACCGAATAAAACATATATTACCAAGTTGTGTTACATAAAACATAACTGCCAATGTAGATCGCTATATTGTACCTATTGCAATGGGAAATAACAAACTATAAACAGGCAATAGTAATTAAAATGTAATTGAAAAAAATACCCGTTAAAACATTAGGAATTACTTGGTAAGCTTTTAACAGTGAGAAATACAAGATTTTGGAAGTCATGATAGTTCTTTTACTTCTGTTTATCTGGTAGGAATAGCTGCCAGACCTGCTTCTTCCTCCCACCTGAAAGATACATTAGCTGATTCTAATGAAATCTCCCCTTTCAATAATAATAATAAAAAAATCTATCAAGTCTGATAAAAAGAAAAAGTGATTGATATAACCTAAAAATATTGTAAAAAATAGAAAATAAGAGACATTAAAACATAAACTGTGAAACATAAACTATTTAGAAGACATATTTTCAAATCCAACATAATACTAGCAACTGTGTTGTGCATACTGACCTGAACATGAAAGCAGAAGAAAAAGACAGTGTGTGAGAGCCAGTTAAGAGATTTGTTAGCTAAAGACTAATATTTTAAGAATTTTCAAGAATGAGAAACAAAATTTCCTAAAAACTGCATTTTTTTTCTTTTTACTATATTCAGTGTTAAAAATGATTTAGTACCAATTATAATCTTCTGTGTTGTTTAGACAAATCACAATGAAATTAAACTACTGTCAGTATAACCATCCTCACTTGTTTTAACCTTGCTGCATCACTGAAAGCAATAAACTATAAAAGATCAAGACCACAACCTATAGATAGATTCTGGTATAGAAAACATTATTTTTGCCCTCCTTTTAGTCTTGATGATACCTTCCATGATCCCCCTATTCTATAAAAGTGAAACGTACTTCCATATTTGTTTGTCCCTTTTGTAGAATTATTTATGAAGAAATGACAGATCATACTTTTTGATCTCCTCTACATCCTACTACCTTGTACCTGCTTTACATTCTTAAGTCCATTGTGTCCTTTGGTCCTCCTTTTTTTGTGTGTGTCCTTAAAACTTTGCTTTCAAGAAGCAAAGTTTTTTTCTTTATGTATGGTTGGTTTTCAGGGAAACATTTTAGTTGTATAGACATCAAGTGTCAAGGCTCCCTCTATTATCTGAGTAAAGAGACAACACATCCCCAGCTGATTTGGCTTATGTGAAGAAAGGATGGGATGAATCACCATGTGACGGTACCACTTTCTGCACTGATTGCTAGAATTTACGCAGCCAGCTTTGACTGGCAGCTAAGGTTAGACAAGATAAATGTCATCCTTAGTGTCATCTTTTCTCAAATCCCAGTGGCTGTGCAGGGGCCAATAATACCTACAAGTTCATAGATAGACTGCAATTGCTGTAAATTTTCTGGTGTTTTCGTAAAAATGAAAAATACACAGTATTTCCTAACCATGGTCAGAGACTAGATTAAGCTCTGGAGAATTGCTATATATCTCATTGCTACTAGAAAGAAACCAAGAACAAATCAGATGAATTTGTTTCAGATACTTTGTACTTCTCCATTTAGAAATGACAACACAAAAAATAGTCAATCAAAAAATATAATTTTCCAAGATTATTTTTAAAATTATTGTGGATAATATTTATATATCTGCCAGTTTTCCTCTCCTCAGTGAAACAGAGCTCTCTAGCTAGTAAGAAAGCTTTGAAAAGTTTGCATTTATTTTCAGTTTGGATAAGCATATTGAATTTCAAATGTTCTTACAGAAATTTAAGTAACCCTTTGAAGGCTGGACTTAGATCTCATTTCTACTCATTTGACCTGTGTCACTCTACTGACAGTAGAAGTAGCAGTACTTTGGAGCTACATTGCAGTAAATGAGATTCAGACCTCTGAAGCTTGCAGACTGGAGTGGATTCAGTGCAAGAATTTTCTTTCAAGATTCCTAACACTTCTGATTCTATTTGGAAACTTTTCAACAGCAGCAGCCTCTTGCAAGGTATCTTGGCATTTCTAGTGCTGGCCAGCTCCCAGAAGTTCAAGGGCTGTAAAAATGAGAAAAAAAATATACTGAAGCAGTTCAGAATCTCCTTGAAGTCTGTATTATAACTGGAAATGAGACCATTTTTGTATCAATAGCTAGGGAGGACAGTCAAAGTGAACAGAGCTGTTTAAGTTTTAGACTAAATCCCTCCTTACTGAAATTTTCCTCTGATCTATTGCTGAGTGCAAAATGATGTTCCATTTCAAGATGCATAGTGACTCAAATACCTGAGTTCAGTTCCTTGCTTTCAAAAGTGCTTTCATGCAACGAAGAAATGAAAGGTACTAAGACAAAATCATGTTACTTTCTTTAAATCTGTCCACATAAATTATGTTGAGGACTTGACCAGTCCTTCACATGTATAAAAGAAGACAGCAAGAGGAAGGAAATTCTTGTATACTGCAGAAGCTTGGCTGTGATAGAACTTTTCAGCAGAATATCACAGTTACATAAAGATAGCACACACATTTGCGCTTATCAACCAAAATTTTATCCTGATTCTTGGGTTTGTACTCTACATTTGCCACTCAATTATCTCTACTAAACAGATAAAGTTTATCTGTTGAGCAAAATATTTTTGTCCCTGTGGTATTTTCAGTGTAAAAGCAGCTGATTATGACATAGAAATACTATATTTTATCTACCTATTCCTTGCTAATGTCTGTGCCACCCTAGGAGAATGTTAGAGGGAGTCACAGAAAGTACTTTGTTCCATATAACCCCGTACTTTGCAACATGACTGCAGCAAAAACTCAGCATAAATGAAGAAGGAATAAGAGAAAGAATTTGTCCTTGATCACCACTGATCCCCCAAGAAAATAAAAATTAAAAAAACCCTCCAATCTGTTCATTTCATGTTTCCCCATTACTTTATTTCATCTACAGAGCTGGCAAGCCGCGAGTCAACTCTTCAACAGTCAACAGTTTGATATACATTTATACAATATCTTGCTCCCTATAGAAGTGAATGAATGTAAATAAAAATTAAGAAGCAAAATTGAACAGATCAGCAATTGGTGATCTCAGGAGATTATATTTAGGTAAGAAATGAAAGAGATGATGTCAAAATTATCTCAGCTGATGGTAGGTTTCTACAAAAAGAATTCTCAATACTGGCAAAATCAGTACAAAAGAAAAGCAGCAGGCTGAATTTTACATGAATCTGAAAAAGAGTATTTTTACAAAACACTAAGTCCTTTATTAATGTCTAAAAGAAAAGTATCTTGAGTTCAACTTTCAAATTAGCTTGCCATTTTCAAAAAAAAAAAAAAAAAAAGTGGCAAAATATTCCTCTATAATAATTTTATGGAAAAAATATATAAAAATACCAGCTGTTACCAACAAATCTTTGAAGCAAATTTAACGCTTCTGCACAATTTTATCAGCTTCAACCTGTAGGCAGTAGCCGAGGTGATGACCAAAAATATCTACATCTGATATTAACACTGTGCTTCAGTTTAATTGGAAAGTAAGACGGCACGCAGAGGTTAGCTATTCTGAAGGCAAGAAAGCCAGTCTTGAAGGCAACATCAGTATGAATTCAATAGAAATAACATTTAGCCTGACAGCTTTGATTAAGGTGCTGACCTGCTAGCACTGCATTTTTTGTAGGAATGAATTAGGACAATCTGGGCCAGGCTGCTGAGGTTGTGATAATTACCAGCAAAGAAAAAAATATCAAAAAACAAAGAAACTCAGCGAATTTAAATTTCAAAGTAAGGTAGACACCTGTTTATATATCTGAAAGCAAAGGAGACAAGAAAGCACTCTGGTAATAAGCCACTAAAGTACTGACCTGGGGCTGAATATAGAATGAGAAGTGCTTTATTTCCCCTACCTATGTTTTTAAATTGACACATTCAGAATAAGATATACTGAGCTTGTGTCTACTCTGGAGTTCAGCCAACATCCGCTTTGACATTAGGTTCCCCTAATGAAGGGCTGTCATCATCTACTTTTGACTGTACTGGAGCACTAGCAGTCATCATCAGTAGCAAGAGATGGGTTAATGGTGTTACCTATTAGCTAGGTTTCTTCTAGATGAAGCATGAACTTCAGCTGTGATTGTACTGAAATGTCTTGACAAGGGAAACTGAAGTCCAGTTATGTTCATACTTTTCAAAGATGCATGCTGTACCTTCCCTTCTGCCAGCCCAACAAATGACCTGGGAACAGGGGCAACCTTATCTGAGAAAACACCATAATCAGCCAAATGTGATATTTTCCCACACAAATCCCACATTACTGCTTTGCTAGTGGTTCCTGATCTGTAATTGCATCTTCTATTCCTCTCACAGGAAGCACAGCATCAAGTCAAGCACAGTCTGCAGCTCTAAACCAGGCAGATATGGCAATCCAAAGATGAATCATTACAGTCGCTTGCAGACCTCCCCAAAACAATCCTTCACCTCTCCTTCCTTTGCCCACCTAACCCAGCCTAGTAAAGTCTCAGAACTCTCTAGTTCCACTTCCTCAAAACTAAACTATGGGCACACGTTTTCAGAAGTACACTTTTGATTTTAATCTTTTTGATTTTAGCCCTGTCCTGTCTAATCCTCTGCTCAGTTATGAAGTACTAGATCCTCACATTTATTTAGATTCTTAGTTTCCCATGAAAACAAATGGCAAGCTGGTACTTAATACCTTCAATGGGCTGCCTCTTGAAGTCTGCATGTCCATTTCCTAAAAAAAACAGAGAAATATAAGCAGGCACGTCAACAGAGATGAGCAAATATTTAGCAGCAAACAACAGAATGATGTATTCTAGGTAGATTTCTCCTCTTAATCAAATGATATTGAGCTTGTTTTTCATTTCATAATACCTAAACAAGCAGAACTAAGAGTCCTTTTTATCATAATGAATTCAGTTAAGCAGGCAGCCATTTACCCTCAGATACTTTGGGGAAAAAAAGGCTCCAAATATGTTTTAAACGGCCAAGCAAAAGCCAATTCAAGCAGTGCAAAGCAGTTTAGTTAATTTTTCTTAGACCTTTTCTACAAAATAAAATAAAAAAGCAGTTTTATTGTTCAGAATCTGCCATAATACCTTAGCACAGCAGTAGAGAAGGAGAACTTAGCTTCCCTCCTTGGTCCTCTGATACACTCAAAACGGTGACAAGGGAGGGAAGAAGAATAGGGGAATCTATGAAACACTTTCAGTTTTATGTTGTTTTGTGGTAAGTCATTGTCATCCCGCTAGGATGGGATGACAAATCATCAAATCATCGACAAACTTCACAGCAGGCCATATTTTCTTGAAAGCAGTGATTCTAGCTTCCCCCACAAGGGACCAACACACAATATTTGCACAGGATAGGCACCTTAGCTAAAGAAAAGCAATAACAAAAGCCTTACAGATGACTTTAAAATGGTTCCTTAGATAGAGTCAACTAGATGCTCATTAAACCCACTATCAAATAATATCCACTGAGAATTCTGGTCTATGGTTCTATATGTGTAAACAATATTAGAAGGATTCTTCCATTGTCTTTTCTGCTGTTTCACATTTTAGCTGAACAAAAATGCTAAGGCAATTGCATCTTAAAAAAAACCTTCTGTCAATCAATACTTCTATTGACATATGATATACAATAAGCCACAGTAACTTCATCCTTTTGTTGCTGGGCTTTTCAGGCATGCTGCAGTTACCCAAATACATATTTGTGTATATATTCAATTACGCTCCAAAATGGTCCACAGGAAATAACTATAAATAAGAAAAAAAAATAGGCCTACATTATTTGAAACATGAAATGTCAAGATGATGTCAATATTTTTAATACCTCAAAGGTTGCTGGAATAGCAAAAGCCATGCATGAATAACAAGGGAATATGCTACAGGGAAAAGCAATAAGTTTGTTTTGTCCTTAGGCCAGTGGAATCTAATCGACAGTATGTGCTACTTTTGCACATTTTAGAGAACATCACCAGAGAATTTAGGTCTGCAGAGCACAGGAAAGAAATTAAACCATTGCTGTTATAGTCATAGCTAAATAAATGACTTCTCTCTCAGGCTTGACAAAGGAGATGGTATAAATAGTTCCAAAGTATTACTTGTTAACACTTGGCTAGTTGGGTTGATTCAGCAATTGGCAATGATAACTTAGTCTGATCTTAAGGTTATGGTTTAAGGCCCTCTACAGAAGATTGTGACCTATGTGAAGGACTAGTCATTTACCAGGGTAGACATTGCAGAATCTCATTATATCACTCTATATCAGGTCTATATAGAATAAAATAGAGAAAAAGAGGCCACAACATCAGTCCAGAACATCCCCCCCAAAAAACCCAAAATATATCTGTTTTACAAATCCAAATTATAACCTCACAGACCTGATGTAGAGATCTAGTTTTAATCTGTCATAGGGACAATGCTTTGTCAGTTGCTCTCTTATTGCCTCTTACTTGTATCAAAGCAGCAGGTCATAGTCATGTTAAAAATTATTCTGAAAGTGAAGATCACCACTCAGACCAGAATTTGCTTAGCCAAACGAGATCACCATTGCACAGCACCCGCTTCAAAAGCATTTTCTGTGTTTTCTGCCACGTGTGTGATTTCTGCTCTGTTATCTTTAGCCATCTGTCCTTCTCTCCATTTTGGGAATCATAACCTCTCAAAGCTATCCAGCAGCAGCAGATGTAAATACTTATATCAATGCAGTGTTTTCTTCTAAAAAAGGGTCTCCTGCCTCAGCCACAGAAATACCACAAAGACTTAAAAGTAGCCAAGGACTACTGGATCCAGTAGTCCCCAGATCCAGGGACTCAGTCCATCTCCCCATCCCAATCAGCTGATGAAACACCATAAAAAAGGGATAGAGGGAGAACATTTAATCAGAACAGCTGAAATTCTTGAAGCTCTGGTAGACATGAAGCCTTTGTTGATCATTGTACTTTATGTGGCAAAGCAGCTTGAATTCCACTTTTCAGAATGCTTATACATAAAGAAGAGATTTAGAATATAAGCAAAAGCTTGGTATTATTTCTCTTTTAGACTTTTTCTGCTTTCATTTTAACAATGCATTTTTTTAATCAGAGGGTGTTAACCCTCTTGTTTCAATAATGAATTGTATTGCAACCTTACAGGAAAAATTAATTATACATTTTTCTATGTAAACATTTGTATACATGTAAATGTAAATAAATATGTGTATATGTAAATACATATATGTAACTATTAATAATATAAGAATCTTTACATAAGGAATATACCATACTTCACATGATATTCACCCCATGAACAAGGAGTAAAAGAAAAATTGACATCTAAGAGATGCTAGATTCTTCTCTTAGTGCAAGGTAATAAAGGTAGCAAAAAATCTATGTAGAATAAAGTAACATAGGAGTCTATGAAGTCTATAAAGGAGCAGAAGTCTATAACATGGAAAGAGAAGCAGCTACCTGTGAAAACAACCAGACCTTGGTGATAAAGATGGCAGAGCTGCTGCTGCTGCTGCTGCTAAAGACAATCCATATTAGGTGTCAAATTTAAGACAAATTTATTGTTTTCACAATTCCCAAAAGAATATCAGACACTTTCCAGGACAAATAGTAAGACATGGGCTATGACTTTAAGGGTTTTCAGAGACTTGAAATGACAAGCAAGGATCACAAACAATGTTAAGGGGATAAACTGAAGAATGTTAGTGGAATATGACAGCTGAGGTATTAGGCATCACAAAAGGCAAGACATTTAAGATGCAAACTTTCCACAGCCTCATGCAGCATTGCCAAGTTGTACAGCCTGCATGTAGTTCATTAACCACAGGTTGTTTGCATTTGCATTTCACAGAGAAAAAAGTCAAATTCTATTTTTGCCCACAGGAGGAAAATAAAACCACTTTTGAACTTAGTAGAACTGAAATTAAGACCTTTCTGAACTGGATCAGGTAAACAATTTAATTTACAAATACAAAACTTAGTGAAAAACAATGGATAACAAATACAAATTCTATTGATAATGTTAAATGCTACTTTTTAAGATTCCTCAGGTCATTCACAGGGTCTTATTTAGTCTTCTTCATCAGGTGCATTTCAGGTATCCAGTGCTACGAATTTAAATTTTGTGGGTAATGCTTTTGAGAAGTAAGTGTCCAACATCACACCAGCTAAGTATCTCCCTTCCCATCCACCTTCCAAGATCAATCTGAAGCCAGTTTGCCTCCACAACCATATCCATGAAAAAGATTTAGCTAGATGAACACCTCAGCAGAAAATCAGATGACAGACTTACAGGCAGAAGAGAATATTTGGCCGCTACCCAACAATTTGATCTGCATAAAAGTGCAGCAGAAAAGGTGTGAAAGGCTTCAGCTACCAATCTTTTGCATGCTATCTACCAGAGGTGATTTTAACACGCAAAGTAACAGAAGTAGAACCTTCTTAGTCTATATTTTAGATAATTTAAAATACCAAAAGCTTTAATGGATTTAACCTTCAGTATGGTCTTCATGGCAACAGAACACACGTGCTCAAATGCCTTCAGTCATTAATATTTCAGAAATTCAAGAAAAGAAAAAGACAGTCACAAGGGCAAAGTTACAATATAATAAGGTTCTTAGAGGAAGACTGCAATCATAAGGATGAAGTACAGCTGATGGAAGCTGGTTGAACAGTAGAGGTATTAGAAGAAATTTTGCTATATGTCATCTATAAAAGCTAGTTAAAAAATTACAAAACTATTTCAATACCTTAAATTCCACCTAAAGGAGATTACTGCTCTGCTATTGTCCTTACATAAGGAATTGGCTTTTCTAATAATCCACAGAAACTTATTTCACAACAGGTAAACAGAATTATATAAAAGTCTTTCCACCTATGAGAGTAAAAACCTTGATAAGCAAAATACAGAGATTAGGAGGAGAAGACAGGACTGAGAATAGAAGAAAAACAACTTTAATTTCTGCCACAGGAAATAAAAAGCACATCCAGCTACTGTACAAAATAGCAGAACAGCAATTTACATAAATAAATAACTTTATACTTCATGCCAGCTCTTTTCATTTATCTCATTTTATTCACAACCTCCAGCTCACCTGACCTCTATTTGCTTCAACTACATTTAGACTCAAAATCCACTTCTGCATAAATTAGCTTCCCCATTGCAATGTTCGCAAGCATGTTTGTGCACTTGTAGAGAACTAGTACATTGGAATGTTAGGGTACTCATAACATTTCCCTCAAAAAATAACCACGTACTAAAAAACATAATAAGAATACTGACAATAGCAACTATTTGGTCAAGATTCTAATTCAGCAAATGTTTCTTTTTTGATTCAGCATCCTAAGCAGGAAATAGGCAGGGAAAACTTAGGGTCGAATGCGAGTGTATTTCCCTTGAGGTATGTGTAGCAAAAGGAAGCCATGGGTATGGAGAGGATGAGGGCACTTTTTGCAAAACCAGGTGGGTTGCTGTCAGGAGGGAGTTTGATTTGGACAGTCTTCGCTTGCATTTTCTGCTTGTATTTTCTCTCTTGTGCGAAACTGAGTTCACATCATCACATGAGATACAGGTTTTCACTGTCTCTTGCTGAATATGCTTCATCTTTGTACAAGATATTTAAATACCCACTGAGCCACAGAAAGGAATGACAGTATAATCTAGCAGCTGCAGCAATGCAGAACACTCACGTTCTAGTCCCTGCTGCATGAATATTGAGTGTATTATGAAGTGGAACAGCGTCAATAGACAATACCAGGAGCAGCTTGTCCATGAGTGCACTACAAGATGGTCTGCAGTGGTGCACTGAGATCCCTCACTTCTTAGAAAGTTGTCCAGCTCTCGTTAGCTGACTGAATATTTAAAGATCTGATATCAAGTGACACATACCTGGCATAAAAGGGGGGTGCCACTAGATGGAAATATTTGCTAAATTTGAAATAAATCCTGGAATAATTTCAGGCAGTTTAACTAATCAGAAGCATTGAGCTCCATTCTAATCTAAATCTGCATTACAATTTCTGCTATTCATGGATATTCCATAAAATAAACTTCTGAAACATAGAATACAAATAATTAACAGTTATCTTAAGGATCATAATATGATATGATATATGTTATGCAAATTTAACTACTATTGCTATAATAAGTGTTTTATTATATTCATAGTGTTAATTACCTTATTTTAGAAGAAATAGAGTATGCACTTAGTTTTTTCATGCTTTTTTATTATGCCTACCAAACTTTATGGGCTTTAGTGCAGTTGTCTGATGTGAGAGAGAGTTTTATATTACTTCCCTACCTTTTTTTTTAATTTAAAATTTAGTCATACACTTAAAAAAATAAACTTTTAAAAATCAGAATAAATAGTTGAAAGAAAATTCTAATTTTCTTATTTCGTCCTCCAAAAGTGGAAAAAGATAGTCTATTCTATAATAACTAAAGTCACAATTTTTTTTTTCTGTCCCTACCTCCTTTCTTCTTCTTCTTTCTGCTTTTTCTCTTTCACAACTTTGAACCCCTTCCTTCTCTCAGAACCTCATTCTCTTCTCCTCAATCTATTGTTTTTTAAATCCCATTGTCACTGGGTAGGACTTATCACTTAAATAGGCCTAAATTGTTCCTGCAGAATGAACTCAGGGAAGAGGAAAAAGGAGGTGAGGATGAGAAAGGAAGTAGCACCATGGCAATTGCAGTCGCCTACCTGAATTCTACAACTTGTCCTTGAATCACTAAAACTCTTTCGTACTTTTACAGGCTATTTCATTTCTGTTATTTCTAGAGGCCACAGACCCACAAATACACTGTAATTTGTGTAGACTGAAGACAGTATGAAGCACTTAAGCAGAGAAAACATGAATTGTGAGAATAATTTTATAATATCCTATAACTTGGCTAGAGTTCTTGTTCTCATTTACATAGTGTCTTGAGGTCACATTTCTCAGCGTAAATAGGGTACAACAACACAAAATGTACAAGCCAGGCATAGAAAAGGCCTACAAATTAAACTCACAGCTTCACCTTTTCAGCTTTCACATTCTTTAAATAAACAGGTTTTATTTTCTGTGCTGCTTTTCAGAAAAGGCATAATTAATTTTACTTGAAGGCACAAATAGGAGGAGTCCCTCCTCCTCAAAAAGACAAATAGAATTAAAAAGAATGAACTTGAACGAACTTAATTGTTCATTCGACTGTCATGCAAATATACTGATGCCTCTGCAGAAAGCATGTGCATTTCAGCCTCTGCTTCTGAGTATTATTGGGCCTGCTTAGTGAACATTTAATGCAGAAAAAGCTGAAGCAAAGGGAATTAAGGAAAAAGAATGTGGACAAAAAGAAATAATCACATTAGTCATTCTCTAATTCCTTATAATGACAATGCTAAGTCATTCCTGCATGGTGGTCATTTAGTAGAAAATCCAGAAGAGGATCTTGATGTGTTATTTCTACCTCCTGCCAAAAGAGAGATGATCAAGTTTACAAAGGTCCTCTTCTTGACTCTGCAACTTGTTTCTAGTGTGCTAACACGATTACTATAGGAACAAGGCAAAATGGTAAACTTGCAAAGGATCCAAAAGAAGGAATATATTTGGAGAAGCATAAAGCAACAAATGATTCCCCTTGCCTTTTCACCACGGTTAATGGTGAAATGGTTAATAGTCACTTACGTTTTCATGGATTCTCGTGATTTTAAAATAAAACAAGGGCCCTTTGAGTTTTTCAGAAACATGATTCCATGGAGAATTAAATGTTCTTTAAGTGACAGAATTATGCTTCTGTGCATTATACTCAGAGAAACCGAGCACGTTAGATTAAATGACAAAAAAGACAAGATCCTGATCTGTTCCTCAAATTCAACTTTTCAGAAGGTTTATGTATTGTAAAATATTATTTTCTGAGTTTTAGAATGCCTACAAATTATGAAAAGGGGCTCTTTGAAAAAAAACCTTTCTATTCTTGTGACAATTTCTAACTGCTTCTGGATACAAGACTATTTAAAGAATCACCAAAACATTCTTTTATTCTACAGTTTTCAAACCACTCTTTTTATGCCAAGTGAGTTCTTGCTGTATCAAAACCCAATTTCTAATATATTTTCCAAGTTAGTGGGAAAAGTGTTCCCAAGCAAACAGCATTTGTTTCAGAACTGCAGGGTTCATACCATTCTTTGTGCACTAGAATTTTGAATTGCAAAAGCAAGAAAGAAGTAAACAATATAGAAGAAGTTTGTGGAGCTGTGACATGTATCCACTAGGGTACTGCAAATTTTGCATAACAATAATGAAAGAATTTAGGACCTATATAAAAAGAAAAAAATAGAAAAGAAACAAGGTTTTAAATACGCCTTAAATACAATAGGACAATTCCTCTAAAATCAAATCTGTTCATATTTACACACACTATGAAAGTTTTGAAATATCTAAATCAGTTTAGGAAGTGGACTTGACTGTCGCTATGAAAAGTTAAGCTCTTCAGTAAATGTGTAATGAAGGTCAAGTCAGGGCAGCAAGTTACTGTATGAGGCAGCAAGGGGAGCATTTTGGAAATTATTACAATCCATTTTATAAAAATCAGCAGTGTAGTTGAATACATAAGTAGCTCTCTGTGAGGAACTAGGAAACACTAACCTCAAAGGTAAACAACCTGTACAACAAACATCTTGTTCCAATTTTCTCTGCTCCTGATCCAGCTGCCATTTTCCATCCCTTGCTGGAAAGTTGCAGTAGGAGTAGTTAAATAAATAAATCTTCTAAATCAAAAGTAAAAGATAGAGTGGGATACGCACTCTATCTGTCACACACATGTTTCTGTCACACATATGGTTCTTGCATATATTTAGAACTCAGTATTTCTGGACTATGTTTAAACAAAGGAATGTCTTGCAGAGATTCATAGGATCAGAAAAGTGCTCAAGAAGTCATCTGTTTAGCTCTTTACCCAAATCACTTAAGTCATTCCTGACATATTTTGTTTTATAGTCCCTTCATAAAAGACATGCGATAATAGGGACCACACAACCTCCAAAGACAGTTTAATTCAATTGTATTAAGAAAGCATGAATTTTCCAGTGCTATAGTGTAAGCCTGTTATTATTACAATCCATTAGCAATATAGAAGAGAATCTATCATTTCGCCTCTCACAGATCTTCATAAAAGACCTAGACTCCTCAGTCTTCTCTCCAAGTCAAACAATGCTGTCTTTTTCTCCCAAATCATGCTCCTCTGACTTGTGAATACTCCCATTCTACCCCTTAGCTTCTCTTTAGCTGGTCTACATCCTTCTATATCCAAAAAAATACTTTATTGCTACCTAAAGCCTCACAACTGCAGAACAGAGTAAAAAGGATGACATAGCTTGTCCTGAAGCTATATTCATACATATTCTATCTTAGCATTTCCAAGTTTTGCTGTGGTAGGATGTTAACTTCTGCTGGTCTTATGATCTACAACTCATCTTTTCCCACAATACCACTATCTAACTAGGGATATTTACACTCATGTATCTAAAGTAGCTCGGAATAAATAACAAGGACATGCTTTCTCAGCATTTGTCATATATAACCTTGCCATAGGTCTCCAGTTCACAAGTATCACACACAAAGATTGTGAAGGAAAGAGGTTATTTTGCTAATTTCAGAGTGAAACAGCTCTTGCAGAAATGTTGATAAAATAGATATGTAATAATGTTGTAAGATCCCTTTATATACCTTAGGAATAAAGCTGAAAAAGTAAATGTTTAAGGCAAGGCAAACGTCTCACAAGTGGAAAACTACTGAACAAAAGTCAAGAACAACCAACCTTCCTTCCTTCCTTCCTTCCTTCTTTCCTTCCTTCCTTCCTTCCTTCCTTCCTTCCTGCCTTCCTTGCGTCCGTCCTTCCT
>JAWLRI010000240.1:4325371-4354057 GCA_034781795.1 Crypturellus tataupa
TCTTCCTTTCTTTCTTTCTTTCTTTCTTTCTTTCTTTCTTTCTTTCTTTCTTTCTTTCTTTCTTTCTTTCTTTCTTTTCAGTACATTGAAGGGCACTTTTCAATACATTGAAGGATAGAAGATGCAAGCTGAAACAATAGGGGCATTCAATCTTTGTCCTGATAGATATGTGACTAACACTCTGAAAGAGGTTATTTTGTCATTGGACATGCCAGTGACAACACTCTCAGACTGCTGTTCCAGACTGCAGTTCTTAATGCCATATGTGTGCTGTTTTGGCTGAATTTGAAAAAATAAACAATTGTGACAGCAGCATCCATAATTTAATCATAACAGTTTCTCAGAGTTTTCCAAGTTCCAGTACACTGAAAAGACCTCATGTCGCATACTCTTTCAAGAAAGCTTTCTGAACCTGGATCGGGAGCAAAAGCTCTAACCTATTATAAAGAAATTCTTTACCTGTTAATTATCAATCAAGAATATCTGAAAAGAGATCAGAAATAAGTTATATATAGAAAGTTTGTGAAAATGAGGATAAACTGGAGAATGTTTACTTACAAATTGTATATCTTACAACAATGATAGAAATAAATATTAAATCTAAGAAATGGACCATTAAAAGATGGACATTAAAAAATCTTCCACTGTCACCATACTCATACTATTGAGATTGAAGGAAAAATAATAGGTCAAATCATCCTATGCACAGACTATACCCAGATACATAGTAAATTATACACTTGATAATTATACTCAAACCTTCATTACCATATCAGGAATGTCCAAAACACATAAGTGATTGTTGTTTTAAGTTTTCCAGAAGTATATGCATTTCAATTAGCAATAAATATTCACCTAAATACTTTTGCATTTAGTTTTGGAACTTCCACAATGTAAGAAGAATCTTTTCTGTATCCTATCCTTGTGATCCTGCGAATATCATCTGCAAATTAAGCAGGCTTCAAGCACAACCTACACTCATACCCAAGGCTGTTTTTGTCTTTTGAAGCAGACTTAAAAATGAAATTCGGCATTAGAGTATCTTAATATTCTGTTCACTGAGACTGATTAATTTATTTGCTTTAAAGACTCCAGAAAGTCCTGTAATTGAGGACTGAAGTAAACATCTTTGTAATTCTGAGACACTGTCCTCTGAGGTTGTAGCTATTTCATGATAACATCCTTCTGGATCCCCATAGAGGTATTAGCAAAAATGTTAGCTGATGCATACTAACTGCATGGAAAGACACAAAGCCTCCTAGAAATATAGGCAAATGGTCCCTACCTTCTGGTTTTACCTACTATCATTTCTACTTTGTACATTTTGTGTATTTCAGTATAACCCAGACATAAATAAATCTTATGAGTTAATATCAAAATTTTGTTTGCATTTAGTGCAAGTATAGTTTTGTTCTATTATTTCTGGGTTTTTTTTTTTTTTACAAAAATCTGACCATTTTCTTCTGTTCTGAAAGAACTACCTGATCCTATACCTGCTTACCTCAACTGAATGTTTCATAACACATCTGCAATAATTCCTAGGAAATTACAGAACTTTTAAGTATAAACTGCAAGTTTAGCAAGACTGTGTTAAAAGTTTAGGTATCAGTCAAGTACATCTTCCTATCAGCACAGAGTAAAAAAATGAAAGAATTTAATTCTTCCCTGGTGCAGACAAACTGTGTATCACTATCATATCTCCCGGTCTAGAGTTTCAACAAAATTTCCTTTCCACCCCCGATCTCTTCTATCTAGCTCTGTTTCACTGAATCAGCCTCTAAAGAAGAAATGTCAAATTAAAATCCAGTCAGGAGAAGCAATGAATTTGTATACTGTTTATATAGCAATATATTCAGCAGCATATTGTGGGGTGTTATGACTTAAAGCAATGCAGTAGAATGCAAGCAGCAAAGAGCTTCCAGCAGGCTCCAGGGAAACTCATAATCATAAAGTCACCCTAGACAAGGATAATAAAAACATAGTTAGAGTAAACAGACTTAGGATAAAATACAAGAAAAATAGAAATGATGACTGTAAGACCATAGTGCAGAAATTATTTGTAGAGAATGCAGAGGAAGTAGAAGCAAGACAATAGAATGTCATAGCAATAGAATTAGAGGTCATTAAGACCTTTCCTGATGCTACGTGCATTTCTGAAATGTCATATACAAATTGAAGGGAGATGAATGGGAGTTCAATCTTTATTTTACATAGACCATTTCTCAAGTAACTTTTATGTAACTTTGTTAATGGTTGCAGTAAAATACTCCTAGGCTTTTATAATTAAAGGTCTATTGCTTTTTCTCATTACCTACTTGAAGATGTTGGCTGCAAATTCTGACAGTGTGGACATCTTGGCCTGATCAGCAAATGCATGTTAAAGCATATTTAGATTAAAATTTATAGGTAGAGAGGTTAGCTATCTAAAAGTTAGAAAGAAGAGATTTAAAGAAAATATTTTCATTATGGAGACAAAGTTTTAATAAATTGATGGTCACCTTTCTGCAGCTTTAATTCTATTATGCCGTAATAGGACTCAGAGGCAAACTATACCCATGCAGAAACTACCCATCCAGATGTTTGTTAGATTATGGAAATAGAAACGCTTAGAAAATACAAAGAATGCTGCTTGAAATAATCATTTTTCTTTATGTTGAAAAATCAATAAATAAAATTTCCTTGAAAATCCTTGTACAGCTCAGTTCTGATTCATAAACTACATACTACAAATGTGAATCAGATATACTGTATTCTACACATAACATTAAAGTTTAAAAGCTGGCCTTAAGTGAGAAAGTGATTTTATCATTAAATGCTGCATTTCTGGATTCTAGAGTTATAGTCTTGTTGTTAACAACCAGCCTACTGGACCATGAAGCCAAACAGAATTTCAGGGCCAACAAACACTGGATTATGCTCAGTCCATTAAAACTGCAGAAACACCTGTGCTTACCATTGTCCCATGCCTATAAATCAGTCAGCTAAAAGGATAGAGCTTCTGACTTCATTTCAGTCAGAGTATAAGCACAAGCAGCCAAGTGAATGCTTATATTGCGGACTATTTTTTCTACCAGAACTTTCAGTTTTCATATGGATTGCTTCAGTTTGGAAAGGAATAGGTGCTGTGAACCTTCATTTTCTCCCTTTTTTCTTCTTCTCTTCAGCAGGGAGCTAAATTTCTTCTTCTGACATCATGTAACAACATCCAAGTACCAATAAAAGCCTTTTTTGCACAGCTAGAAATTAGGTGGGAGGCATCACTCTCCATTTTCTCCATCAGAAAAATTCATTTTTATTTTTATGGGGGAGATGGACTGTATAATCTGCCAGTCCTTCTGCCTCCCCTAAGAAAAGGCAAGACCCACTGGAAGGAGTTCACATGTGAGATTCTTCAGGTCAAAATGGCAGAACAGTTCTTCCATTCAAAAACACAGCTAACAAAGTCCCAGCTAAGTAGCAATGTAATTTTCTTTTCTCTCTCTATTTCTAAACGAACAGAGAGAAAATACTCCTCTAAAAACATACTAGGTCAGACTTTGCCCAATGTTGCACCTAGTGCAAGCTTTTCACTGAGGTCTTGCACACAGCATTTGCAGGCAACCTCCCTCTTTGCTTTATTCCAATTAATTCAAAAGGAACTGCTTAACTTCCTTTGATCGTCCTACATTTCTGATGTTTCCAAGTGTTTGGCCAAATATAAACCTGACAAATCATGCATGGGAACTACGGGTCCCACTCCTGAGCTGTTCCTAGGACCAACCTGAGTCATTGCTGGGAGGGCTGATGCAGTCGCGGCCACACTAGCCAGCATGAACTGCTGTGTGGGAAGAGGGAGCTGCCTCCTAATAAAAATAACATTTGTTTTCTTTTTCTTGTGACAGCTGCCAGAGTATAAATCTAAGCATTTTATACTTCTTTTCTTCAGCGAAATTAAATGAGACAGGTGCCTCATACACCATGGGAATTGCAGAACAAATCCAGTCAAACAGTAGTAGAAGCTAGTCTTTCCAGAGGTACAATGCAAAGGGACAACAATAAAAAAATACTGTAACAGTGAATTCCCAGGAGGAGCTCCCTAGCCTGGTTACACACTGCGTCATTGATTCAGTGACTGCTGAACTGTAAAATACCACATATTTTTTTTACTCTTCATGTTTTTGGATAGATATCCACTGCATCTTTATTACACTCATATTAATGAGAAATAAATATTTTGTGGGTAACAAAGGAAGTATACAGGTCTCTCTAGACAGTTTTAGGATAAATTATTTCTTTGCATCTAGTATACAGCCTCAATGACATTGACTCAGCTTTGTAAATAGGACGTTAAATTCCACTGCCCTTAAGGAATAAATGCATTTAGGTCCTTCCAGATGAGCAGTAAATTTATAACCATCTTGCAAACTATTACAAGTTACAGTAATCTTTAAAAAGGCAAGGTAAATATTTCAGAATGGTTACAAAGTGCATGACTGCCTCCTTACCTGCAATGCAACCAACCTGTCAGTCAGTGTACAAGGGAAGAGTAAACTTTGAAAGTCTTTCAGAAGCTAGCAATCCATTTATATAAGATGAGCAGAATGCTCATGCCTCAGTGCCCTTGTAACAAACCTCTGATCCTACTGTTTGTACACTCCTGTTTGATTTTTCCATGCTGCCTCACACCTCACATTAGTCATCTGCATCAGAGCAAAACAAGTGCGAACAGTTATTACGGTCTGCTATACCGACTTTGTATAAGCGTGAGTGTCTGTACAAGGCAACGAGCCCTAGGAGAAATAGGTGCTGTGTGTATCTCAAGCAGTCAAAGGGACCTGGGCATCTTAGCTTTAAGGTGTGTTATTAGGTAAACAAGTATAATTCAATCCCAAAGAATCACAATGATCTGAATAAACTTCCAGAATAACATATCTTGTGGATCATATAAATAAATACATAAACAAAACTGAAAATTAATAAAGAAAGTTGCATAACTTTTGCTTGCATAATACATGTGAAGTTTACAGCAGTTATGTTTTGTGTTCATTGTTATTGATGCAGCCTCTGTCCTTGTATAAGTAGCCATCTCTTACAGGTGGTGACAATTCTAATCTTAAGTCTTGGTTTGGCTGGCCTACTAAACAAAATATATTGCATTTTTAAGTAACATAACTTCTCTGCTCTTACTCTGACCCACCTGCAGCTTAGTCCTTAGTTCCCATTGTGGTCAGCCTCACTGACACACACTAACACAGCTTTGCACACCTTCTACCTCTGGAAAATAGATGCATGGGTAGAAGTGACAGAGGTGCAAAGGAAATATCTGTGCCGTCTTCACTTTAGGTGTCTAATCATCTTCATTTCCACTGCATTCAAAAAGGTGGCATCTCTTCTCTGCATGGACTATACAGCAAGTCTAGGTTTATAGAGTTTGTGAGCAAGAATTCCCTTTCTTATCACATTATCTCAGAGCAATTGTATTTTTACATTTTGTTTCTGATTTCTCAGAAGTGCATTTGCATATCAAAAAGAGTAAAACACAAGAAACAAGCACTGCAATGCAGCTGGGCCAGTCTATGATCTAGGATGCACCATAAAAACTAGTGGTGCTTGGCCACCCCTTGAGGTGTTAGAAACCTAAATATATCCCAACTCTTGTTTGAAGCGATGAGTTACTAAGAGGAATGTAGGCTTTTATTCAAATGTGAATTGCCTTAAAAGATCAATAAAGTTTTCTTCATCCCACAATGGTCTTTGGAACCTCAGAGGAGGTTCAAGGTAGACCTTTGACTTTTATTCAGTTATAAGATCTTTATAGGTTTTACTCCAGTCATTCTGGGGGTAAAAAAGAAAGGAAACTTAGAAAAGTTCGGCTTCTATTAAAGCAGGTTTACTAAGGAAACAAAAAAACAGCTAAGCTAGTTAAACATTGGCTAAATAGCAACTATATTTTGGAGTCAGGAGACTGGTTGGGTAAGAGGTAAGCAGAAGGTCAGGTGTCCCTGCCTTTCTGCTTACTCCTGGAAGAGAGCATATAATGAGGTGAAAGCACAAAACACAGCTACACACAGATTTTGCTTATTGCTTGTGTGCCAGGAGGAAACCCGTTAGAGGTCCATCTCTGAAAAGACAGGCTCAAGAGGAAGTCTGAAGAGATAGAACATGAAAAGGGATCCGAGTATTTGTTTAAATGCAGTTCTCTGGGGCTCCAGGCAGAAACAGAAGTGCCAGGACTTCTTCCCAGCATTAGACTATAAATCAGTGCCTAGCAGGCTGGCAGATAAAAGCATGTCTCAGAGCGACACTGTCAACACAAAACCAGATCTCCAGGAGAAAGGCAATACCAGGCATTTAGCTAATGGCCTCACTGTAAGAGAGTACTACTTGTGCACACTGCCCTAACCCAGAGCTTTGCAGGGGTTCTGTTTAGCTAGGAAAAGCTGTTTTTTAATGTTTGTTTCCATGTTCTGAAGCCTGAACCTTAGCTGGGTTCTACTGAAGTGCCAAGGAATCTTCTTGGCAAAGGAGCCTTAGGTCTAACCAAGGAGCTCTCAGACTTAGAAGATGAATTAACTCCACTCCAACATATTTTCACTGCTTCCTACAGGTCAGCAAGCGAAGCAGCCTGCTGCAGGCAGGTCTCAGGTTACTCTTCTAAAGAGAGAAAAATGTTTCAGCAAGAGCAGAAAGGAAGAAGCAAGACAGTACCCAGTAGTGACGCCTGATGGCCCTCTCACTAGGTACTGCCCAAATGGCTCCCATGGATACCAGAAAGTCATGAGATGAAACCAAAGTGACTACCTACTGAACCTGATTAAACCAGAGCTATCCATTTAACATCCTTCATCTCCTTTGCTTTCATCTCCATCCCAAAAGAGATCTAAGAACTGCTGGTAACCATATGCTGTTAGCATTTATTCATTTACACATTACTTCTTTCTTCTACTTTCTTCTACTATAATTGCAGATGCCACTGCAATTTGGAAAGAACTCATGAGTTCTCTCTTTTCCTGATAGTACTGTCCTCAGCAACTGGGTCTGCGGATGCCACAACATCTAATTACAACAAACCAGAATCTGAATTTCAGTATTAGAATTTTCCATGTGCCTGAAATAAATTGCCTATTAGCAAATTAAAAGACAGGAGCAAATTGCAGTTTACAATAAAACATTATTTAAGACCTCCTTCCTCTCACCTTCCCCTAAAGATATAGTCAAAACAGTAGCTGCTCTCACATTTTTGAAAAGCAATATCAACTAGTAAGTCTACAATTTAAAGAGCATTAGCTAGAGGAAAAGTAGATAAAGCAACAACTGAAATGTTTCAAATGTTAATACCCTTTATAAGGACCTCATCCCTGATACCTTGTACAGCCCTCATCTCCCAGGAGGAATAAAAATTAATTCAGACTGGAAGAGGTACAAGGAAAGGTTTCTGAGATGATCAAGGGAATTGAAAACTGACTTTAGTATAGAAGACTCTAAGGAAGCTGGTCCGTTCACTCAGTGAAATAAAAGCTGAAAGTAGATATTCAGGCTCTTTATAAATACACCAAAAGGTAAACACCGGGGAGGGAAGAGGAACTATTCAAACTTAAGGACAACGCTGGCATAAAAGCAAATGGGTATGAAGTGACCATGAATACATTTTACTTAAAGGTGAGAAAAATGTTTCTAAACATTAAAGGAACAGAACTTTGGTAGGTTATTTCAGTGCCAGCAGAGAGGGAAAATACCTTAATTAAATACGAGATGGAGCTTAATAGATTTATCAAGGAATAGCAGCAAGTCAGAATAAATAACAGTGGCCTTCTGTTTTGCATGTCCATTTTTTCAGAAGTGAAGATGAGGGCATTTGCAGGTATTTGCAAATGAGATATACAAGAACTAAGGTAAGCCTCTGCTATTTACAGCTCTTTTTCATTTCCATGAGAGCAGTAATTCTCCTTACTTTCAGAAAACATCACAGTGTACACTACAAAGTCCAAGTCCAGACAACATGAGACACAGAGCTAGTTTACTCAGGATCCCCAGGTTAAGCCCTCCTGCAATGGGTGCCAGTTTTCAGGAAATGCAGAGTTTGGACTCTTGGACCTACTTTTTTTTCAACTATCATTTAAGCATATAGCCAGACTCTTCAAACTGAAATGATAAATGATTCCTTTTTGATTCAACTTTTTAAGATTAATGTGCAATTGGTCAATAATCCATTCTTTCATTTATTTCATGTGTTTATTTTTAAATGCTGCTGCACTGCTGAGATTGGTGAAAACATGTTCCAATATCAGTAAATCACTGATAATCTTAAGGTAACCCCAGGCTAGTAATATATGCAGATAGAATTCCAGATGCAAAGTAGACATTTTGGAATATTTAGTGGTAAAGGCATATTTCTAGTTTCAGTTGGGAAATGAGCATAAAAATGAGAAAGTAAACTGAACTCATCCTTCTGAAGGACTCGGAAGGGTAAAGCAACCCTGAAAACAATAACTAGTAAGATTGTTCTATCATCAGGTAGAGAAGAAAAACAAATACCACAGATTTTTTTTTTTTTAGAAAATGATGTGCCAAGGTCCAAGTGCAGCTATATTTATTCCAAGGAATGAGGCAAATTCTCCTTCAGAAGCTCCAGTGGCAGCACACGAAACATTTCACTGACTTGGTTGGGATGTTTGTTTTGCTTTTCAAGAAGCTTACTATTCTGTAGTTCTGCCTTGATTAGAAGGGTGGAAATAGAAAAAATAATATTATAGTCCTGCTGCAAGCTGGAGATTAACATAACTGAAATAGCATAAGAGTTCAACTACCCCTCAATCTGTTTTTGCTAACTTCCAAGAGCTGGTGCAGTTTCTTTTTTGAGGGCAGGCTTTTGAAGGAACAGAGTGGAAGGGGAAGAGTTAAAAATACCCAGACCCTGGTCTCCTACCAAGTTAATCTTTACTTGGAAAGGTGAACAAAACACATTCCTTCTGGAAAAGGGCAGAGCCAAGTTAGCAAAGGATATGGTCCGCTTGCTGCGAGCAGCTGGAAATCTCGCCTTCCAAATCTCTTGTTAGCAAAGCATCCTACGATGCTGATTATGGCCTTAATTTCTCCCTGACATCTGTCTGCCATGTTGGGTGTTTGATCTGAGAGGAGGGAGATGCTGAGTGGTGTGCAGTGTGCTGAGGGGACATTCGGGGAGAGTTTTAGACCAAACTTCCTCTCTAAGTGCATATAATTGAGGAGGCTGCTTAATGACCCAGCAAGTCCCTTCTGAAGCCTGTTCCTCATTAACCTCATATTTGTTATCAGCAGTTTTAAGAAATTTGACTTCAGTGCAGATATGCTGATTGACATCACTTGGCCCAAAGAGATTTTGTAAGTAATTACAAAGTGTTTTGGATGTGTTTTCAGAGTAAGTTACAGATTCCTTGAAGCTTGAAGGAAATTAAGGAATAAATAATAATAATAATAAAAGTAAATGGACTTTGCCCTAAGGACTCATATTCCAAAAACACTCATAGACAACACTTGGTAGCTAACCAGACACCATACAGTGTAAATATAACTTGTATAACAAGTAAAACCAGTAGTTTTGTGTTTACTACCCCTTTTTTCATTTAGATGTTATCAATAATTCATTAATTAGCCAAATTTCAAAATAACCAAAGGCTGTGGATTTCCATATAATTTCCAATGGTCTTTTTCTCCCTTGTTCACATCCTTCATGAAATCTGGTTGTCCTGAGGGTAATATGATATACAATACTAGTAAACCAAGCATAACCAGGACTCAGTCCCTGGACTGGAGGACCAAAAGCACAATTCTAGCAATGACCATATTATTAATCTTGCAGATTCCAGAGGAGTAGACACATGCAAAGAGATGACTGAGAACTATGCCCAGGAACAGGTATGACCTGTAATGCTTGGTCTGAGCCAGAAAGTGAGACCCTCTTTCAGTTTACAGGGTGGACAGACAAGTCTCATGCCCAGATCTGTTCCATGGGACCTTTAAATTTACTAACAAGGACCTTACCAGGAATAATAAATAATTTTAACAGTACTGGCCAGAGATTTACTATTCATGTCTTATCTGCATACACTGAACCAACTAATTTACAGATTCTTACACAACTGGCTGTCCAGAGAATGAGACTGAACCAGTTTATCCACAGCAGTTTTCATTAATTTAATTAAATAGGATTATTAAAATTAAATAAGATGCACTTTTGCAATGGAGGGAGGAGGCAGGAGGTGAACACAGACACCACATTTAAAATTCCTCTAGTGCTATTCCATTCTCTGGAGATTTCTATTTTTTGTTTCCATTTATTATTTGCCCCGTGAGTTTTTAATCTCATAGCAAAATATTTCAATGAAAGTTAAATTAAAAAAGGATTTGAGAGAGAATTATGGAAAATTAGAATTTTCAGTGTCTCTGTGCAAGGATTTAGCTGTTTTCTTCGCTAGCTTCTCAACTTTTCTTGATTATAGAAACTTAGATGTCCATTCAGTAAGCCATGCTATATTTTAAACCTCCTGAGTACGGAAAATCCAGTCTCATGCAACTGAAGCATGCCAGCCAACTGTCCAAACCAGCAAAAGCAGCCACCTCATCAGCTACTTACTAAGGGATTAGGAACTTGAGAGGGAAGCAGGACTATGGTCCAGTGAATAAAGTGTAGACAAGAAATAATCATACGATTTTCCAGTCTCCACTTCTGACTCACTCAGAGATTTCAGATAAGCCCCTTAACCTCTTTACACTTCAGCACTTTTATCTATAATTTGTAAAATGAAAATAGCACTGTCTTTGTAAAGTATGTGGAGACATATGGATAAAAAAGTATGGTGGTACTGTCATTATAGCCATTACTGACTGGATACAACACCACTGACTCCTGGTACTACCTCGATGTTCACATTCATCCACAAACACTGAAAACATAAGCGAAGTTAAGAAGTCATTTTTGACAAGAAAAATGGAATAAATTCTGGAAACTGAAGGCAGATGTTTTCCTTCCCACATAGATAACACGCTGATATAAGTTGATAAATTTTCTGATATAGCCATTTCATCGTTCCTGCTGCTGTCAGTTCGTATTTCAAAGCCTCCTCCTTCAAGTCTATTTATCACCGCATGTCCTTCGCAGTGAACACAAAGGCAGATAATAGTACTCCATGCAACCGTGCAAATGAGAAGAAAACAAATCCTATTATTACTACTGGAGCAAGTCCAGAAAAGGGCCCCAGAGAAGATCTGGAACATCGAAGGAGTAGAACCACAAAGGACTGGAGTATCTCTCCTATAAGAGGAGGCTGAGAGAGCAGGGACTCTACTGCTTGGATAAGAAAAGGCTCACAGGATAAAATTGTGTATAAATATCTGATGGGAAGCACTAAAACAGACAGAGATAAACTCTTCTCACTGGTGCCCAGTGACAGGACAAGAGATAACAGGCGCAAACTGAAGCACAGGAAACTGTCTGATCACACCAAAACACTTCTTCACTGCGAGGGTGATTGATTGAACACTGGGACAGGTTTGCTCAAAGAAGTCAAGGAGTCTCCATCCTGGAGATACTGAAAATCTGCTCTAGGTGCTCAAGCTACCTGCCTGAGTAGCATCTGTGTTCAGAACACTTCCCACACTTCCCAATGTTTCAGAGTTTGTAACTACATCAAAATGCAAAATGGGTAGAAACAGTTTTCAGATCAAAAATAGCTTTCCTTTTTTTAAGTAAACATTGGACAATGATCCTGGAAAAAATAAAATAAAAGCTATCCTGTCAGTTAAGACACTGAGTTTTGGGAAATGGGTTGAAATTTACCTCTCTATTCTTTTTTCAGTTTGAGATAGAGTTTGAACTTGGACCACACTCATCCAAAGAAACACATCTGAATCACAAGAAACAAGCACTAAATAAAAATGAAAAAGTCTACTTCACCAGTAAAATTGAAAACTTTTCTTTTGAACTCATGAGAAGTCATATACCCTTTTCTGCTATGTCCAAATTCCAAATAGTCATTTATACATGCAGCTATATGTCTCACAAACAATGTGTTTTCCTTGGAAGATTTCACTTCTCTCCCAAGTCTCTTCCAATTTTTCTTTTACTTTAGGTTAATATCATCTATAAACATAAATGCAACTATCCAGCTAATTATATGTATAATGTTGTCTATATCAAGTTTAACATGGTTTAAGACATCCGTCAACATTTTTTTAGACTTTCTTTGCTAAATCTCATCGGAAACACCATGGGTACCTACACTATCTTAGGTTGCTCATAAACACTGCATTCTCTTCAAAGTGGTTCTCTTCATAGTCCTCACATTTACTTCTTGCAATTTTCTCCCATATATCATGGGTCAAATACTGCAGACCTTTCCTGTAGCCTTGTAAGTTTTTTCCCAGAATTAGTTGGTAATGATGCTTGGTGATGTTTCTAGCAGTTCTCATCTCTCTCTCTGAATCACTTTCTTAGTTCTGCCATTTACTGCATTACACCTCAGGTATTTACCCACACTTAATTTAGTTCAATCCTCATAATTATTGCTTACTCAATTTTAAGAAGCTGACTCCAATTAGCCTACTGAAAATGGAAGCTATCCTACATATATATATATATGTATGTACATATTTGGCCTTCTTTCCTATTATGCTTTTCTCTCTTTGGAGGAGTTTTCTGAATCATCCACAGACTGTTTCATTATTCTCTTCTGGATTTCTCCTTAATCTTTCCTTTGATGTGTCAAAGGTTGACAATGCACAGAAGCCAGGATCTATCATGCTAAAGAGCACTCATATAGTGATTAATTTTAGCTTTGCTTTCCTCAGTATTCCACAAAGGTAACCAAGTGACAAAGATAGGTTTATGTTCACAAAAATAAATGAACAGTTCCACATATATCTCGGTGTACTTAGGCATAACTACAGCGACATTATCTGCAGAAAGCTAACGTGAGCCAGAACTAGCATTTTGCATCCAGCTATTCAAATCTGATAGAAGCTATTGAAAATTGTATGTGCACACTGGTTAGTTTCTTTTCCGAGCTTGTAAAGCAACAGCAGAAGCCTCAAGGCTATCAATATTCAATAACTAGCATTCTTTCGGAGATTCCCATGCTAAAACATCGTGTCACAGCTGGTTTACCTGAGCAACATGGTGTATGTAAATGCTATCAGAAAGATCCAGCTTTGAAAATACAAGCATTCAGCAAATTCTGAAACTATACAAAACAAAAAGTGGATGTATTTCCTGCGTGCTGATCTCACAGCAGAGATCTGTAACAGTGGCCAAGAGAGGCAGTTCCTGCATGTGGATGTGGCTGAGATGTCAATTGTAGTACCTTCCTTTCCCAGGAGCAACATGTATTCCTTATCACTTCCTTTGAGTCTTTATATCAGAGCTAGCCTTCATCAGGGATAAAATAACAACAGCGTAAAGTGTTGCCCGTTCATCTGAAGACACATTGGCAGAAAAGTGGCATTGTTTCAGCGGACAGAGCCTCCCAGAAGATCCAAGACAGCTGGCAAAAATTACAGAGAAGAGCTGCCAAAAGAAATAATATTGTGGATTATAGTTTTTAAAGTATCAACCAGACCATAGAGGAATCAACAGAAGCTGTATAATTTATTAAGATTAATCTATCTAATGGAGAATAAGGCCTATTCCTGTGCACAGAAGGTACACCTTCTCTGCGAGAAAATCAAAATAGGACAAAAAAAGGGAAACTGCTTTGCCAGCAATGTGGTGAACTGAGTTCAAAGTCAAAGTAATAACAGACAAAACCAGTGGATTTTAGTGATGCAACAAATCACTTCTAAAGGATTATTATATCACAGTCTGACAAAGCCTGCAGTATGTGCAACAAGGCTTACAGAAGTATATCTTGTGTGGGCTAGATCCATCAACACAATCTCTTATCAATCATTTTTATCAACATTCTCCAGACATTTAAAAAATTCTATCCATAGTTATCTACATATAAAGGTTGATTAATAAAAAAATAGAGAAAAAAAAATGGCATTTTTCCAAATAGCTAGTAAATCCACTGGTGGTGGTAGCACAGACCTAAAGAGAACGCCAAAAATTCCAGTAACTAATTCCATTATGGAAGCGATTAGGAAAGTTCTGTAGAAAAAAAAAAAGACAGCTGGGTTTTGTTCTCTACAATCCAAAGCCATATTCATTCCAAATAATAATACAAAAAGATGTAGGATCCTCACTATATCGTTTCAAAAAAATCTTATGTTTTAGCTTTCTTGTGCATACATATATTTCATACCTATCATCCCACAATTCATCTGTCATTCATCTGTCAATTCATCTGTCATCTGACCCTAATCATAGCCAATACAAATATTATTTAACAGATATATTTCAGTAATATAAACTTGAAATCAGAAGGTCAGGTGCACTGGTTCTGGGATATCCGCAATGCATACCTCATAGGACAAGCAGGAAGAACAAAACACCATTTAAAGAAATTAGAGGCCAGGCAAGATGAGAACAAATACCTTTATGATGATCATCTTTCATATGTTCTACAGTGATATGTAAATCACCAGTGCCTGCATATGTAGTAGCCCTCACATTCATCAAAATAGTTCAGAATCAGTTTGAGATCCGCCTTATTGAGAAGGCAAACATTGTCAAAAAGGAGCAAAGACTCCTTTGCATTGCTCTAAGGGATCCAGCCTGAGGAAGCAGTAACATACATTTGTACTTACCTGATACTTCATTGCTTCAGGTAAGGTCCACAAATTCATTACAGTACTTTCCCCTGTTTGCAGCCTCAGGCGGAAAAAAAAAAAAAAGTCATAGGCAGCACAAAAAGACTACCCTGAGCAATTCGCTCCAGATAAAATGAATCTGCATAACCAGAATAATGTGATTCTACTTTTCTACTTTACAGTAGCATTAAAACATTCTTGAGGAGAAGATGGGCAAAAGGTTACAGAAGAACATGCAAAACTTCTTCCACCTGAAGCACAACTTCAGAAGCAAACTTCTCTGTTCTGTGATAAGCTACAATCCACAAACACATCATAATGGAGTTTTCATAGACATCTCCCTATGGCCTCTTCAGCAGGATCTGTCTTTATCTGTAGACATCCAAAATGAAGCCTATTATATACTGTCTCTTTATGACCAATGTAGGAAAAATACTGCCAACAAATTAGTGGCTTATAACAACAGACAATTCTGAGTTTTACTGTGTTTATTCTAACTTCCGCTGTCTGAGTCCAAACTTTTTTCAGGACAGTCCAAGGACCAAGCACTATACAAACAGATTTTGATATCCTGATACTTCCTTGCTGCATGGATAATGATTGGACCTTATACTTCCCTTGCAGGTTCCAGTTATCTCGAGCATAGTGTTACTTTCAGATTACTTCACATACTGATGAAACTTGCCATACAACCATAATCCATTTTAACAATATTGGTAAGGACTATAGATCAACTTTTTCATCATTATTGAAAAAAAAATCATTTTTCTCCAAATTTCTTTTACCATAAATTTCCAATTTACCATATTTCCATGATTAAAGCTTAGTTTACTGCCTAAAACCAATATTATTGATACTGATATCACAAGATATAAAAATGGCATTGAACCATATAATTTCCTACAACACTCACTTATGTGAGTTACTCATGATAGCTGACACAAGCACATAACAGCTAAAGAACATAATGTTTGCTTGTTGTGACTGGACCAAAGCTACCTGTGAGCTTTTATAACTCAGAAGATTTAACTGGCCAGATTCAGTTATCTCTGAAGTGTCTGTACCTTTTTTATGCACATTTTATCTTCCTAGAAAGCAGAGACACCGAGAGCATCTTCATTCAGCCTCCACAGTGTCACCAGGCTAAATGTAGCTTAGCTCATATCTCTAGGGCGGATGTAAGCTGAGGGTGGAATAGAAGAAACAAGAGAAGAAAAACTCTTCTCTGCGTCAACTTTTTTACAGGGAAAGCTGAAAATGGTGAGAAAACTTGTAAAAGAAACTGGGAGAAACAGGCCAGATAAAATCACCTCAGTAAGCTATGGCATTGTGAACAGCAGCACCGGAGGGGAAGAGAACCGTTTGTTGTTGTTGTTGTTTAGAGGGGGGGGCAGGGAAGGAAAGCATAGCAAGGAATTTGCCCATCTGTTATATCTTCACAGGAAGCATAAGGAGAGATTCACAGCTACAGCTTATCTGGGGAACCCCTCCCAACCCAGAAGTTATCTTACGGTAAATTGGCTATCCTGTACGCTTGGCATAGAGATGTGTGAATATACTTGAATTCTTAACCTTTAAATGTGACTTTTTTTCCTCCAAAGGAAAAAGAAGATGGTGTGCTTACCAGTGGGTATACATGTGCATAGAGGACTCCGCACATCTATGGCTTGGTCTTTTCTGCCATGCTGCTTACTGGCAAAAAAAAAAAAAAAAAATGTGCAAAATTATTCATTAAGCTTCACTTTATACCTTTGAACAACAGAATTATATTTATCCATTCATTCATTCATCCAGGCACTATAACTTAAGGCCACAAATTGAACAGGACTCTGATATTTACTCATGAATATCTGAAGTGACCAGTGCTTCTCATTATCGCTAAGGAGTCTAAGCTAAGCTGCTTCCTTCATTCACACGGGCAGTCTCTTGATCGTTTTCTTGAACGACCCAAGCTTTACATGCCTGAAGGAGCTGTAAGCTGTGTCTCTGGCTTGTGACCCCTTGTTCTGCAAAGAAAAATCTAAAACCATTAAGGAGTTGGCCACAATGTCCTCTTCAGTGCCTCCCAGATGGTGAAAGAAGCACCCGCTAATCTTTAAATCCTGTTAACATATCCCAGTAAATAGATGTATAATGCTCCCTGTGGCTGTGTACATTCATCACTTAGGTTAATTTGTCTCCTCTGAAAAGGCATGTGCCAAAAATTGGCCAGTTACTTTCTGTCTTGACTTTAAGAGGGACAATTAGGAATGAAAAAAAAAATATGAGTTTATCCTCACAGAGCAAAACAATTATAAAGCTGGAAATAAGATGGCAAAAGATAAAAAGAACTGGTACAGTCTTAGGTCAAGCTTGAAAAATCCAATTCCATAATTGGTCAAATAACACCTCACAAGATGATTTGAGACATCTCTCCACAGAGGTCCACAGACAAACTACCGCATTACTAGTAGATCAAACTGAACACGATTAATATTACCAAAACAAGCACATGAAAGATTTTCTCTTAAAAAAATTTGAAGCATTTCTTGCAAGACTGGCTGTTTGTCCCATCTAACTTTTTTCAGAGAACTAGACTCTAGATCCTGAGCCTGGGGACACTGACGCAGCTTTCGGTTTAGGCTCACTGGGGAGAGCACTACCTTTTATGTGAGCATAGTTCATTAGCCTGGCAATTTCACATTTTTAACTGCCCGTTCCCACTGGAAAGGAAGCTGAATAGATCACTGACAAGCCAGATAACAATGTACCCCATAAAAATCTCTTTTGCAACAGTAAAAAGTATCATCAAAAGGTATTGACTACCCAACAATACTGTTAATGAAGGATTTTGTAATAGACAGCATGGGCTTCTTATTGTACTTTACTGGCATCTAGCAGAGTTCAAGTGCACCAGTAATAATAACACAACTTCTATATTTAACAAGGATATAGAAGAAGATGGTGCTGTAATGACAGTTAGAATCAGCTCAGGGGAGTAGGTTGAAATCAAGGGACCTGTATGATATTCTCCTGCATTCACATCTGTGGGCCAGGAAGAAAGCTGGAATGTGTTCCAGCTCTGTAGTTAAGGGTTAGGCTTAATGGATCCAGCTAGGGGCACTTTTGCCCAAGTGCTAGACTTAGCAGTCTTGAAGCTCTAGTTATTTCTGCTGATACAGAAAATAAGCTGCTGCCCGATTTGAATAGTGCAAAGAAGCAACATTTCTCTTTTTTTTATCTCTCTCTTTTTCTTTTGGCTGTGAACCCATTTCTAGTTTTTCTTCTTCTGTCAGGCTGTGAATCTCAAGTACTAAAACTAATAGCGGAATATGTTAGACTCATAATCCTACTTATCCTGGCACAGCCTCGTGAGTGGTCATGACTCCTCTCTGGAAACTGCTAATGTTCAGAAAATAAGACCCGGGGTCACTCATTGCTCAGTGACAATGGAACAGAGCATTAAGGGAATGTGCTGCATCTGCACACTGAAAATATCACAATCAGTGCTGGAAAACATATCTAGTAAATATTACTGTGTAATAGGAGCACTTAAATGGGGTTCTGGTGTTTTCAATGGTCAACCTTTTAACTTTAATTCTTTCTTACTGACACTTTGTATGGAAGAAATAGCAAAGAAAAATGTTGTCTAAAAAATTTTTGAAACAGAAGAAGATTGAAATTACAGTCTACACATACTGACACAGTATTCCAGATTTCAGAAAGCACATCCTGAGGAGAAAATTCACAAAATATGTATATTCTCTCCATATGATTCTGTACCATCCTTCTTCTCAGAGATGGTATTGATCTTTCAGATTAACTGTTCCTCATTCAGCTGCATCCTCAAAGGAACTGTGATTCTCTTCATGATTCAGGCAGTAACAGTATTCAGAACATAACTCCTTGATGAGGAAGAAGCAGCAGCTTGCTCATTTAGAGTAAATGACCGCATCCTCCTGCCTGGTGCTCAATGGTGCTTCTGGTGTCCGTGTTGGGGACTAGGAGACAGGTCTCCCGGTGTTGCTGATCATTTCCAGGTTTCAATCACTTTAACAGAAGGAGAACCACTGCATTTTAACAAGGAGACGGTATGTCCTAAATCAGCTATCAGTGGTAAAAGCAAAAGAACAAAGTGATTCTGTGTGCAAGTCTGCACAACTTTTGCCTGTCTACCTTCAAAACCTGAGGCTATGGAGAGCACACAGTGAGAATGCTCAGACTGCCTTAACACCCAATTCCAGATTGCACAGCCAAGAAAGAGAAACTGAGATATGCTGCACAGGAGACCAATAAGGAAATGTCGAAGAGGCAAGGAAGAAAAGCATGAAGCAGACAACAGCAAGGGACCATAACCCAAGAGGGATGAGGACAGCAGGTGGGGAAGGAAAACAGACTGATCTGCTGACAGCAGAAAGAAAAAATCCTAAGATTTACACTAGCACTAGGAAAAGGTAGTGACTGCAGGCCTCATCATAAGAACTGAGAAGTCTGTCACCCAAAGAGTTGCAGCCAAGAGAGATCTATGATATCTGCCATGAGCAAAAGGTATGAAATAACGCATGCAAGGCAAGAAAGAATACTGATAGGAAGAGGGGGTGAGAAAGGCACAAGGAAAAAATAAATAAATAAAATTGCCAAATTGTCCTTCACATTGGAACAAATGATCCTGCCAGATTCCTGGCTATTCCTGGAACAAAATCAGGAATAGCTCTGTCCACTAAAAAGGAGGCTCAGAATAAGATGATCTGCATGGTAACTATTTCTGTCTGTAAGAAAAAGAAGGGATGATCAACAGATGATTCAGAAAATTTTATCTGAGGAAGGATTCAGATGGACAGTCTTTGGGAGGTTTTAATGAAAAACAGGCACTTGAAAGAGGGATTACAACCACAATACTTGTCAAACTGATGTAGCATGGTCAAGTTTGATGTCATTTATAGTAAACAAACCAGTGAAAAGGACTAATAGAAGAGAGCTCCAAACTTCATGCCAGCTGTGAATACATACAAAAAGGAAAATGCAAGAGAAATGGAAAAAAATGCATTAAACTAATCCCTGAGTATAGAAGAAAGGAAGAAACTAGGCAAGAGAATAATGCACGTGGTAAAGAAAGTGCTAGTCAGCAAGGCAAGGTGTAGAGTGTATATATATATAAACAAAACAGGAAGAGCTAAGTCCATAGAGTCTGCATGTAAGAACAAGTGAGAGAACTTGAAAAAAGACAAGCAATCAAATACTGTAAGTTTCTCAAAATCACAGATATGCAATTCAATAAATTCAAATAAACAAACAACAACACAGCAAAGAATTCTGCTACATGATATATCAAATATATGCTTAGTCTTTACATCAAAAGATCGCAAGGCCTAGTCTGACCTCCTGAAATCATAAACCATATGTCTTATCCCTAGTAGCTTAAGCATAATGCATCCTGAGTTACCGTTAAAGCATTGCAATCACTCTAAAATTTAAAGCAAATCTTGCTTTGATTGCTTTTATTTGTGACATTGGAGAAATCAAGAAAAAAACGCAGAAAGATATCAAAGTAAATATATCATATCTTATATATCATGTAAAAGTAATTCTGCTATAAGAAAACTGAAGAATTAAAAAAATATATTAAAGGACACAAAAACAGCCAAGAAGCAAAAGAATAACTTGCATGAATGCTTGCAAACCAAAAAAAAAAAATGTTTTACAAAGTTATGTGTGGCATTATCAAGCAACAGACATACACGGATGCATCTGGTGCCACATGTTTCCAAACATGCAGGAGAAGGTGCCAGCACTGCATGTGCTGAGCTTTGTAAGGTCTCAGTTAAGAGTAGTATTTCTTTTTGCAGAGGCCCATTAGAAGGAGGGCTGCCAGTCGTTCTCTTTGGCAGCTGCTAAAGCGTGGGGAAGCGGAGCTGGATGCAGTACGGTACGGGGGGAAGCTGCAGCAAGGAGCACAGTCTGCAGCTCTCACAGAGCCAGCCTGCAGCAAGGAGCCAGGGTGCCAGGCTTGGAGGCATCAGCAGCCTCCAGGTAGCTGTGCTGCAACTCAAAGTTTCCAAGTTACTTGGAGCCAGGCTCAGAAGCAAAGACCCATGTGCAGCTCGAAGAGAGAAAGGGGAAGGCTGTATAAATTCATTTTTTTCCTATTCTCTTTCTCTAATTGAATTTTCTGTATCTTAAAAAAAGTTATGATTTTATTTGCAATCAGGCGAGATCAGGCAGAGGAAGGGAGTAGCAAATACTGAGGGAGTAGCTCAGTGGTCTGGCAAGCTCATGGTGGTCAAAGCACAATCAGTATAACATCCTAGTCTATTTTTACCTTTGAAGCAAGACCAAAAATAAACAGAAAATAATTCACACTCAGATTGGCCACTATATGTTCTGAACACAAGTAGAGAAGAAACCTGGTATATATCCCTTGCATAATAACATTAACTGGATGCATATCTGGATCCATCTCATTCCCCACCCATAAAACCCCAACTAACAGAGCCTTTCTCTGCTTAGACTATGAGAATAGAAGAAATATGTATGAGAATAAACAAGTTTTAAAAAGTAAAGAATTTTATCATAAATTCCTAAAGCAAATGTCTTCATCTTTATTACAAGTAGATTTCTGAACTTTGAAACAACTCTGTCAGGTACATATTATTTTTGATGAGGCAGCACCTTTGGTCACCTTTTTGCCATTGAGGGGAAAGGCTGGGGTGAAAGATAGAAGAAAAAATAAATTTATTTTCATAGGCTTTTTCACCAAAACACACTTCTAAAATTATTCCTCAGTTTGCATCCTGTAAGCTATTCAAAATCAATATGAAATTTAAATGTTGAGGGGAAGATGCATTTTTTTGAATGATTTAGTCTGCAGCTTGCAAAATAAAAAATAGTGGATTCATGATGCAAATGAATTAAATTATAACTTTACTATTGATGTTTTTAAAGAAAAAGCGCAATTTCAAGCTAGAAAAATGGAAGTTTCTCTAAAATCCAAATATAAACAGAACAGAATAATAGAAGATTAAGTAACTGTTTCTCTCTTCCTGGATCAACAGTCATGGGAACAGTATTCTTTTTAAGGGATGAAGCATTACTCTGCAGCAACTCTGAGTGATTCAGGAAATACATTAACAACCCCTCAATAAATTCAGTTCAATCTCTGCAGTAGATATTGCTGGAATACAGAATGGGTAGCAAGAAGAAAGTATGGATTCTCACTAGCAAGTTGTGAAGATGAGTGCAATGAATCCTCTAAGGAGGCAGGGATTACAAGTTCAATTGTAATTCAGAGACAAATAAAGCTGGAAGGCGCTTGCTGTGCTGTAGCAATGCAGCATCTGCAAAGGGTCTTATTGGGACAGAGGACTGGAAACTACCAGGTTCACTGAAATGAGAACAAGTTAAGTCTTGTATTTGGCAGAAAGAATCCTAATCCTTTTTGGAAAAAAAATATCTTTCTTTCTTTTATCCACAGTGATCTACTAGAAAGTGAAGGAAGGATAACAGATTTAAATCTGTCTACAGTCCACTACACATAAACTTTTATCAAATTATCAAAACAAGTCCTTCATAAAGGCGCTGCATTTCTAGTAGGGCTATAAAGGGAGACAAAGCAAAACCCTCCCTACCCTCGCAACGCAAAAGCATTCATCCCGCACTGCTTTGTAGGTCTGCCTCCCTTTGATCAGCAATCTGCCTCTTGTCCATGATCATCTTTCTTAAACTAAAATAACCCCATTTCAGCAATACCAAGTAAATATTTACTAAGGTTTCTTTACAAAGCATCATCTTCTTTCTAAGTTGCACCCTTCTCTGCCCGCTTTGCATTTCACTGTAGGCTGTTATCGTGTGGGCATGGAACTTGTCATCGGCGGCCACAGTGTCAGCTCATGCTGCTAACTGGCAATTACACACGCAGTGCTGCTGGGTCTGAGCAAGTCTTTGTGAAGGCTGCCCAACTCCAGTTCCAACTCCTGCTACAAGCTATTAGTGACACACACAAATCAGGGCCTGAAATGCTTTCCGAAATCCAGGTGATTCAGCTCAGGGAATTACCATTCACTCCACTATAGTTCCAATCAGGGAGCTCAGGAATGTGCTGATTTACATGGGACCCCACTGGCATCGCTGAGACGGCACTTGGTCAATCACTAAATCAAGATGTGATTTTCAAAGTACAATGTGGTGTGCCGTACTGCTGCTCAGACATGGCATCTTTATCCAAATGCATCAATGATTTCTGACATAGGAATGCTTAGTTACCGAGTCAGTCAAGTTTAACTCAGATTGTCACTTTTTTCTTCCAAAGTAAAGTTTGTCTTCCTCACAGGTGAAGAGTTTTTCTCTCTTCTCCACCTATGCCAAAATATATCAGGGGAAAAGAAATACAATGTTGGCAGAAAACTTGCAAAAGATTTCTTGGCATGTACAATGTTTTTACACTTTTCTCTCTCACTAGTTCTACATACTGTAACAAATCTTGTTATACTAGTCTTTTTTTTTCCATTCTCTCATTTAAACAATTCAATAGAGAGTAATAAAAACACCACCATTGTTAAGCTGACTGAAAATATTCTAATTAACAAAGCAGAAGTCCACTTTCACATATTTTTAGCTTATTGCCATAAGTTCATATGGCAGCAGGAAAAATTATAGGCAGTTAAAGTCTTTTCTAGAAGAAAATAAATTATTGCAGTTCATGCAACTTTAAAAGAAGACTAATATATATCATTAATCTAAATTATATTATCCCTTCTAAAAATTGAGAATTTTTTTGCAGAAACCTTACTCACTATTAGTCATTCTTTTACTATCATCTTTATCATTTTTTTTTACACTTAAATAACTATCCATACCCCAGTGGAATCATAAAAATAACAGTCAAAGCAAACAAATAAAAAACACAAAACAAAAATCTCCGCAACCTCATCAACAAATGATGAGATCATCATTTGAAGACTGTCTTCAAGTCTTTGAAAATTTACTCTGAGTTAATGAATTATACCAGGTACTTAGACTGGTTATTTTAATCTGTGATTTGTCACAAGCACTTCAGGATTATATACCAGAAAATAAACCAAGAAGTATTTTCTGGCTGAGCTTCTACAAACATCCTTTGGGGAAAGGAGAGAAAACAGAGAGAAAGGAGAGAAAGGGAAGTTTCCAATTTTCTGACTCATCACAGGCGGAGGCTGGGCTTGAAAGTTTTGTAGAGAGTCTACAACAGTCTCTCACCAAGAGTCCAGTTTGAGGGGAGCTGGTGGAGAGCCCAAGGTGCAAGGTTGTCCAATTCGAGCCAGAAACCCGCAGAGTACTGCACGTGTACTTCTGCAGAACTCGGTTCCAAGTAGTAAGCTCCACTTGGCAATGCGTATGTCCTTAACGGCAATCGTGTAAGACTGGGACAGAGTCATCTGCATAGTCTTGGCTGTGAATCCCCTCCTCAACATTCACAATTTAGGAACATATGGGCTCCCTTGTCAGCTTACACTCATGCCCATCTGTTCAGATGGCATGGAGTCTGCTCACAAGTTGGTCAGATGGTTGCTCTAGGGTGCATGTGGCATGCAATGATGGGTTTAGATGAGCAGCCTGCGCAATACTGAAAAGGCCTTTTCTGCTACAGGAAGCCTCTCATCTATACCAGCAGTCAAGCATTGGCACCACATGCTTCCTTGCACTTGATCAAAGCTGTTTGGAATGTCTTTGCCAGGAAAAAGGGGGAAAGAGCTGACCACTCTGGTTGATCATAGGAAATAAGGCTTTCTGAGTAATAGGAACACAACACCTACTTAAGAAAAACAGCAGTCTTGGCTAATCATGCAAATTCAAGGCACAAAATGGCCTAGATGACTATCTAGAACCACAACTAAGTAATTCAGTGAAGAATGAAGCTAAGGCACAGCATATAATACCTTGAAAATACCTTGAAACATCTTTCCACATTGGCTTTCACATTTTAATGTTACTGGAAAAGCATGGGGGATAGGTGTGACAGCTAAAAAGATCATGTTGTAGGCACAGTCAACATCTAGGCAACAGTATGATAACCTCACAGAATAGTAACATTCAGAATGTAAGAGCTTAAATTTCTTATAACATTCTTGACCTATAAATCAAGACGAGGTTTTGCAGAAGGTTCTCCCCAGAAATACCCCTCAGGCGTATCAGAAATTGAGAGGGTCCTACACTGAGTTTAACTTGGGTGGCCCAGGGCATCTGGAAGAAGCTTCACATTTTCCAGGATATTGGACACAAAGTTAATTTTCAACATCTGTGTAGTAGCATCTCATTGAAGAGAATATGTACTGTCTCCAACACAATCTGGCAAGCAGATAGGGAAGATAAAAGTAAAGAGATGATCTATTTTCCTATGCATAGCAATTCAGCATCCCATCAGATTGTATCAGAAAAGATTTGTAGAACAGACTACCATTTACATATATCAGGACTGTATTTCTGGGAAAGAAAACGTACTTTTATTTCTGAACACAGACTAGTTCCAGCAGGGGTAGGAAAAATTGTAGGAGAAATTGTCAGCTATGGCTGTTGTCATTCCGTTCAAATATGATAGCTGATCAGCGAAAGACTATTCTTCCAGGTGATTCACAAATTCTGACAAGTGTTCACTGCTAGTATTTTCCACTAGTATTTTCACAAATTAAATCAGCTTTTTTCAGATAGTACCTTTCTGGATCACATTAAAGTTTTTCCCCAAGCACACACAACTTCAGTATAAGTGTTTGACAGTCCCACAGACAAAAGTTTGATAGTCCCACAGACAAAATATTCTAGCAAGAATAGACATACAGAAAAAAATCTGAGCTGTAGATGACAAACTCTTCTTAAGACTGTTTATATAAATAACTTAATAATCAATATAGTCACAAAACCCATGATAAACTGGCACAATATGGTGGCCAAGAATGAATTAAGCTAGTAAAAAATGTTGCTTAAAATGTCAAATCAAAACTCCTCTAAAATCCAGTCCTTCAGTGCTGTTTCATTAGAGATTAAATTAAGACACAGCTGAATCATTTAATGAAAATAAAACCACAACTAAGAACAAATCTAAAGGAAATAATTCTTCAGTAGGCAGTTTTATGCAAGTCTAATATAATTAATGCTACTTAAACAATATAAAACATTTCACTCAAATAATTGCAGATTTTTTTTAGGTAATTCACCCCACCACTATCTTCCCTTTCTATAAGCCTCTGAGTAACAAAGCTTTATCTGCAAGCTTAGTGGAAAGTGAATTACAACGTCTGGTCTGTGATCATAAATGAAAACCTGTTTTAAAATTTGCTCACGAAGCAATACAAATAATGAACACCTTCAAGAAAACTGAAATAAAATATTGCAGAAGTAACCATGCACAGCATAATATTAGCTTCTTTGCTTGTGCTATTCTGCAACATTTTCCTTTGTGTTCACTGTTTCTCTTATCAAATAAGATGACAAGAAACAATGCTGTAGTATTTGTGATCAGAGTCAATGATGTGATCTTTTCCTGATATCAAATTAGAAATAAATCCTTCAGATTTATATTGGTTTACTCCTCAGCTTTAGCAGACCATATCAGATTAAAGAGTAAGGTAAATGTTTTGGTGAAGAGCTGTTCATTTTACCTTGCACCTCCCTTTCTAGTATTTCCAATATTCTTCTTCAAAAACAACAGAAACTATAGAAATCTTAAATACATTAAATACACTAACTCACTAAATTTCTCCTTTGACCTTAGGTATCTGCAGAACAGTGATAAATGCATTTGTTTGCACTATGTATATTCTGTGGAAGGAGGAAGCTCTCACTTTCCTGAAGAGGCATACACCCAACAGCACAACAACGTTTCTCAAGCCACTTGGCTTTACCTTTGACAACCTATCATTATCTAGAAGAAGAGGGGAAGATACTAAGCTTGAATGAAGTGCCATGGAAATAACTTGCAATCTAATAAATATTCAGGGGAGGAAGAAATAATTTGAAACAAAACATATAATACATATGCACATGAAAGCAACATCATTAAAACCGAGTTTCTCCAAACAACAGACAAAATTAGAATGCCAGATTGTCCATTGAAAGCCTAATATTAATAAATTCTGAATGCATTGCATTACTACATTATGAAAAAAATGGTATTTTCATGTTCTAAAAAGATTCCCTTAGAGTGATTACTATTTTGGATGTTCAAGAATGAATGCCACAGGTGTTAATATAGACAAGTTCTGGAACAGGTTTTTTTTTTCTCCTGAATGGTTAAAGCCATCATTGTGTGCAATCTTTATGTTTTCCTCTTGCAGACAAATCCAGGAACAAATTATCTATAGATTTTCCTAAAAAATACCATGGAAAAGTGAGTTTTTGAACAAAAAAATGTATGTGGAAAATAAAACTTAAATTTCCTTCTTCTGCCCCTTGATTGAGTAGACATAAAAAGAAATGTAAATAAAAGCCTATTTACCTATCAAGATTGCAGTTAGTCTGTTAATGTTGCTGTGACAAACCCAAAATCCTGTTCTTTTTAGGTCCTTTACGGTAATACATGAGACTGTCTGGGTCATCAGTGATTTTTAGAATAGTAGCAAGTTACATTTGAAGAAAGATAAGGAAAGGGAGGATGAAGTTGTCTTGTTGGAGTATTACACTGATAAATCCCATGGAAATATTTTGATCAACAACTAGCAGTTTATGATTTTAATGAATGTAAGGGTTTCAGTTGTTCAAGATGGAGAAAACATTTGATCGGGGCAGTGAGAAAGAAAGCATGGAGACTACAACAGGAGGCTGTTATTCAGAAAGAAACAATGCAGAGAAAAGGAAAAGGTGTTTGGAAAGGAGAACATTTCCAGTGCAGTTTCTAGAATCAAGATTTGTCAAATCCAGCCCTGATCTGCAATCCCAGGTAGCTAAAGAAAGCATCTCTACATTTTCCAAAATAGCCTCCTCTTTAGTTTACCTTTCACATATGGAATCAAGTTTCTCCTCTGAGGCAAAAGGTACTCGAAGTAAAGAGGCTCTTGTGTGATGCAAAGCAGTAACAAAAGGAAGTTAAAATCGAAGTGCCCAGAACATTATTCTCATTACAATATACACAATTCCCTTCTCTGCTGCTTTTTTCACGCTCCTATTAACTTCACTTTAATCACAGGGGCATAAAATTACTCCAGTAGAGGGGAAAAAGCAAGTACTGTGAAGCAGTGCAAACACCACTTTCATATTTCGTGTCTGTTTTCAGGGAGGACCATCTATGTAGAACCTGAGCATGAACTTCACTAAAATCTGCCATCGCATGTCTGCTTTTGATAACTGCCATTTTGCAGTCCCGGGTAAAGTCTAAAGAAGAAAGTCTGTCTCAGAGAATATCTATTTCAGCTTAAAAGAAGATCCTTTGCGACACATACGGTGACACGGTGGCCCTTCAGCAGAGCTTACCTACGACTTCAAAGCGCGCCAGCTGTCCAAAAGCTCCAGACACGCAGCCAGCTGGTGCAGCACCTCAGAAGTGATGCGAGTGCTAAGTCCCATCTACATATGCAGAATTAAACATACGGAGCAGAGAATGAGATATTTGTAGTAAATTCAGTTAATACTGGAAACCAATCGAAATATTTTAGCCACTGCTCTAGATCCATGAACACTCAAAGATGCCAGCCCTCCCAGATGCAATCTCTGAGGAAAACAGATGGACAGCTGAGGCTTAAGAGACTGTTTTAGTGAAATCAGATCACTAGCACTTACCCAAGCAGAAAGGACCTACACTTTCCCCTATCTCTACAGCGAAAAATTTGTACATGAGGAAATGCCATTTTTGAATATCTCTTGTAATAGGAAATTTCTAACAGCTTCTTCTAACTATATATTACCAGGACTATGAAGAGATGAATACCGGGATGCAGTAGAGGAATGATGAATTTTGGTATGTAGGTGGAGCAGGAGTCTGAACACACTATGAAATAGTCTGCTAGAAAGAACGATCGAAACCCCATTGCTCGAGTCAGCCAC
>JAWLRI010000240.1:4354157-4387751 GCA_034781795.1 Crypturellus tataupa
TGGAGCAGGAGTCTGAACACACTATGAAATAGTCTGCTAGAAAGAACGATCGAAACCCCATTGCTCGAGTCAGCCACAGCTGGGCAGCAGAAAATTTTAGAAATGCACTAAGAATTTGGTCCTGCATTCACAGCGACTGAAATCAGAACAAAATAGCCTTGTAAATACCAACACAACAAACTGTCAAGCCGTTAGCATGTATACACTGAGGTATTGCGTTTATGATTCTGTACACCAATAATGGACTTTTCTACTGTAAAGCCACAGTCTTCCAGCACTCACACCTTTCTTTGAGACAGAGAGAAAGGGAGACAGAAGTCCAGGCAGAAGTATTAACTGCCTAAAAGCCACCTATGGCAAGACAGGCATCTCCTGAGGAACTCTAATCTTCCAAGCAACCCATTAAAAGAGGCAAAAATTACCCTCCAGCACTGTTTGGTTAACTGAGTCTGTCCCATCACTGGAGAGCAAAATGGAAGAGGATGACAGAACTGGGAACATAAACCCGTCCTACCCCTGCACCAGAGACACACATGGCAATGATGGGCTCTGCTGGGGCAGCCCAGGACCTCCTTAACGAGTTTGAACTGATCGAAAGGAATCACTCCGTTCCACCACAGTCAGGATTGCTGCAGACTGGAGTGGATCAGGCAGACCTGATCAGCAGCCTTACTCATCCCAGAAACTTCAGAATCACAGAATAATATCTTGTGAATCAGGCCTTGTGTCATCACTTGTGATTAGTATGTCATTAAAGACTGGTTTGATTATTCTAATTATAAGAGGAATTTACTTAGACTTCAAAAAATGAAACCATGTGGGAGATTTCTTGTGCTGCCACAGTAACACTCATTCCTAACACATGCCATACATGCCAGCAATTTGTTTAAAATTAGATTAGTTCTTATCCTCACATAAGAAGAAAGGAGACATGCTGCAAAAGCAGAGCTGATAGACAAGGGAAAGTCTTTCTATCACACCCCAAATTTAAAAGCATTTGTCCTTGAATGCTACAGAGGATGTGATGCTTTAAGTTGAATGGAGATGTGTGCAAATGCCCACATCAATAAAAAAGGTTTGTACACTGTTAAACACAGTCCTTGGAGATAAGTTAATTAGTCAACTAGCTAGTTTTAAAATTCTCAAGTGCAATCTTTTGAACTCAAAAAAAGATATCTACTAATGAAGTCCCCAGTGGATTAAAAGACTATTTGGCAGTACATGCACTGCTATAGCTGATTTTCAGCTGTGTTGATACACAGATAGCAGAGAGCAATAAGAAAAGTTATATTCATGGTCAGAAGGAAAGGTTAGCACATTTATAATACCAGTTAGCCGGTGACCAGTATCACAATTATCATTATTTCCCTATCACTAAAAGGGAAATGGCAAATAAGATATATATTTGTAAGTGATGGGTTTCAAGCAAAATCTAAGAAGTCTTTCCCCTATATAAAATGTGACAAGATTTAGCCTTATGAAAGCAATACAACTGAATACTTTCAGAAAATTGAACAGAAGATAAGACTTTTCTTTTGGACTTACTTTCTGTTAAAAAAAGCTGCATTTGCTGAGCTGTTTAGCATAAAGTATTCAGATTTACAACTAAATGAAAATTAGAATTTCAAATGTAATGAAATTGTCAGCAGAGTAAATACTCAATTTGGAGCTCCATATAGATTTCATAATTGTCTTAATCTTGACAATAAAAGGATTGTATCTGAAACAGTTTTATTCATTACTTACTAGGAAAACAAGATTTATCACATTGGAACTAAGACACTGGTTATATGATTTGTATTATTTAATAAATGTGCTATTTTCATATGGTGTTATGATTTCTTCCCTCTTTCACTACAAAGCCTGGAAAATTAAAGCCTAGTAGCTTCAAAGGACTATTGCAGCAAACCAAGCTTTGAAGTTACCAACTTCATAGAACTCTTCACAAGTTAGAAATACAGAGAGGCAGGAAAAGCTAGAAGTAATGGAGAATAGACATATGTACAAGAAGAGAATTATGCTTTTGTACTTCCCAAAAGTGTTTTCAACACACATATTTTACACTACTTTTGTCTCCAGAATTGAAGGTTGACACCTTTTTGACCTACAGCTTTGTAGTAGAAGAGGGAAGAAAGCACCTCCCGACTACTTTAAAAGACCACCACACAGATAAAACAGTAAAGCTAAAAGCATGAGAAAAACTTGCCTTCTGAGTTCTCTGGCCAATTTTATTTTTCATTTCATTATTCCTCATTTGAAGCAAGTTTGGGGTTTCTGTTTTTTCTAGGTTTTGATAGCAACACACGTTTTCTTCTTCTACTATTAACTTAAACTTGCCTTGCTGACATGTCTGTTGTTTTATTTGCCAGATGGGACTAGCTTCAAAGGAGCATTTATGTTTATTCAGTCTTCATCATTCTGCAATTTTATTGGTAATTAGCAAATACTTTAATTTAGGGATGCTCAAAACACGTTTTGGAATGTGTTAACGTCATCTGGGAAGAGGGAAAAGCGGCTGACATTAAATTTATCACAGAACATATGGGTTTCATATAAACTATTAAAAAAAAAAAAGAAAAAAACATATTGCCATTATAAACCAAAAGTGGAGATGTCACAGAGTCACTACAAATGTTCTCATCCACAGGAAAAAAATATATACATTAAAGAAGTTGGACAGTTTGAATTCCTTATCGTCTGACTAATCGTTCTTGTGAAACTCTTGGGCGGACACAAAACTCATTCTTTTCCATCATTCACGCTTATGCTTCACAGAGAACCTGAAAGTATTCATTAGTTGCTTACTAAAGACCCACTCAGAAAACACAATTTTCCAGGAGGCTCCTGAATTATTTGCTACTCACAGTAACTGATCCCATTATTTTCCTTGCATGATATTTGAAATAAATAAATACAGAAATCTGTTGTAAGTGTAAAACATTGCTGCAAAAGCATTGACCTATGTGTGGTATGTTCACAGATTCATTACAGAGCTGGACTGAGATAACTTGTTTACTCTTTTTATTATTGTTTTTTAGCGTGTGCAAAGAGTGGCTGCAACACTTATCCAGTGAACTAAATTAATCTAGAATACTAAAGAAGTAAAAAACAAAAAACTTCTCCACAAAGTAGATAAACTGAAAAGACCTCCTTGTTTATATTGTCTTCTCATAGATTTGTTTTTATTATTTCAGTGTTCTTTTTTTCTGACATAGAGAGCTGCAAAGAGATGAATATCCGGTTACAGCCGCCTTCAGGCAGGAAAAAAAGAGAGGGCAGGAAGACAGATATTCTATATATTCCAGTTCTCAAGAAAAACATAAGAATGACTGTATTGCTCAGAACAAAGTCAAGTTAGTCGAGCATCCTGTCTAACAGTGGGCAGTAACAGATGTGTAGGAAACAAGAGGACAATAAACATTATACTCTCAGCTTCCAGAAATCTATGGCTTAAGGTCTTAGTAAGTCACTGTTCATATCTTTGAGTTTAATAACTCTCGATGGATTTTTTTTCTTTTGTGTGTATTCCATGAATTTATTCAGTTATGCTTTTTGTCTTTTCAGTAAGGGTTTCCTTTTGCTTGCTAGCTTTAAACAGACTGCCTGATCACTTCTTTGATTGTCCCCTAATTCTTTTACAGCGAAAAAGAAAGGGGAATAACAGCTCTGGAGTCCCCATCTCCAGACAAGTCTGGAGTGCACCCTCGATCTGTTCACTAATGTATTGAAGACTTCTCTTTTACCACTATTCTTTTCCTATATAAATCCTGTCATTCCACAGCAAAGCATCAAGCTAACAATCTGACAGAGCTACATACCAGGACTCTAGGACCTACTGACTGAGGGGCAACAGCTAATTTTGAGCACAATGCTATTTTTTTTTCTAATTAGGATTTTTTCTCATCCATATTAACATTGATCTTTCAGTACAGAATCCCAAACAAGAAAATATTATAAAGCCAACTATCATACCCAGGCAGAGAATTTACATTAGAGGAGCAAAGACATCAATATCTGCACACAACAGCATCAGAAATACCAGGATAGCCCCACCACTCTTTACACACAAAAAATCTTGGACCTTGGGAGTATTTTTCCAAAGTTTTTTTAATGATCAGTTGGATACTAAGATAACTCCACAAAAAAGCAAAACACCACACAAATTTCACCTCATTATGCTCCAAAACTAGCAGTGTGCTCTTTTGTGACCTGGTGTCCTCTAACTGGTACTTCACAAGGTGTTCTGCACCATTGACCCAAATTGCTATTAACATTCCTGCAGATAGAGAATTCTTCCAGGAACAGAATGTGAAGGAGGAAACCACCTATCACATCCAATTCCTTCTTAATAAGCAGTGGGATGAAGACATATTAAACTACTATCAAACTTCATTAAGGGGCTGCACTGAACATCAGAAAAGTATCTTCAGGGGTCCCCACACCATCCAAAGCTGTTTGGATGAAATTATGTCAGGGCACAGGAAACAAGAGAATAAAATGGAAGCAGTAGCTTCCTGAGGCATTCCTGTTTCACAGTGAGCTTGTATTTGTTCTGCTTACATTTTGCATTAAATACATTTTCTGTTTTTATTTATATACATCTTAGGAACTTGCAGAGCAAAGCACAGCACCTAAGCTACTGAAGTTCTGAATAATTTCTCTTGGAAGTTCACAAGTAAAGTTCATTTTATTCTAAGATCGCATATGCCAACTTCTTAAGAGCAAGATAAAAAATGCTACATAGAATTAGAGCACTTCAATTTTATCGTCACTTAACTTGAATGCGTTTCTTATAGGATTTGACCGCGTATTGGTTTTGTCCCGAGGAAGTGATTGTTATTGTTTTTAATGTATACTGTAAACACTTTGTGCTGACAAGTAGTAGATTGTCTTTGAATGCGTTTTCTCTTTTCCTTCTTTTTTATAGCTTTCTTGCTTATTCTATTCATTTTCTTTACTTTGTTTTCATCTCTGCAGCCTTGTCTAGTTCATTATTAGCATTTACAAAGGCTCAGTACTGGAAAATATGCGCACTTGATTGTTATTGGATTATGTGAACAGAAAAGTAAGCAGTGCATACAATTAAAATCTTCATATAACTATTAGTATGAAACAACTAGATGAAGTTTCTCCATTTCATTACCTTAGAAATTGCTGTACTAGTCTAATTAAAAAAAAAGGAGAAATCAAAATATGCAAAGTACTGGCACCATTTTGAACAAACCAGCAAGATTACTTGCCCAATATTGCCATTCCCAAGAATGGCAGTGGCATAATACTGCACCAGCCAGCACTATCTCTGAATTGAACAACCTCAAGTACCTCAACCCATATAAAATTGCAGACTAAAGGTTCTCTGGATTTTTCATTTTATGGAGCAGTAAATAACACTAATTAAAGGAAATCTCTTGTTCACATTACCCAGCCTTTTAGGAACTACAAGGCCTAAAACTGTCATACTATATAAGTCATGGGTTCTGCAACTCTTAATTTTAAAATTATGTATGATGTTCCTGTCAAAACATGTCCCTCTACAAGCTGAATTATTATTGCACGCTTAGGGAACAACATGATGTTTAACTCACAGAAGGAAAGCAAATGGGAAATTTAGACTTCCTTTTATCAGTAAATAACATTAAAAGAGGTAACATAGAGCACATTTCAAAAATCAGCCACAGGCTAAATAACTGGGAAACAAAGCTCAATTAGGCAACACAGTAGATAGATTGATTCATTAGGCTTGCATACCTGTACAGCTTTGCTTGCACCCTGTGTTAAGCTGGAAATAAAAATAAGAGTAGTCACCTCTACTTTAGCCTTCCAAAAACTTCAGCTATTTTGTCATATGGAAAAAGCTTCAAATAACTCTGTTAAAGACAATTGTATAAAGATAGCAACAGGGAAGGTAAAGTACCAAAGTATTCCAGTCTAAATGCAATCATAGAAAGTTAAAGCAGTAATTTTCATGGAAACAGAGATTTCCATGAGCCTCTATTGGAAACAACTGAGAAAGTCCATCCAAGCCCTGGTAGCACTGTGACAAAATTTGAATTACTTCATAGGACCTCCAGAAAAATTTCTAGTGACCACTGTTATATCCAGTAGAGCTGAATTTGGAAGATCCACACATTATTTTCACATCTTCTGCCTGAGTGGAGCAGTGCATTTTATCAAACATCACACATTTTCATTAATATACTATTTATGATAAAAATATTTTTAAAATCTGCTGTTGAAGAGCCAACTCCATCTCATAACTACCCAAAAAAGGCATAGGTGTGAGATCCAGTTACCTTGTATTAGAGTTTGTTTGAGAATTATTTTCTGAATTCAAGTAGTCTGCTCCAACAAGATTTTTTTTTAATTTTCCTGTTGTTGCTGAGAATACTATAAGCAACACTTAGCACATCTACAATCTTCTTACACTGTCCTGTAAATATTTTATTCTGCATCACTCCTCTGAACTCCAATATTTTTGTTCTACATAGCACCCAGAGTAATCTCTTTTAAAGTCAGTACTCACTGTAGGATTATGAATTCAGTTTTCTTTTCCAATCTTCTGATCTTCTGATCATATCATCATGACTTTTTTTTTTTTTTTTTTTGAGACAGGTAAAGTATGTTATAGAGAAGGTCATCGGTGTGAAAAAGTCTGATCATGGAAAGGAGGCATCACTTCTTTTGAAGTCAAGACAAGCATATTGTGTCTTAAATTGCTTGTGAAATGATGGTGTTACGTGTGGTTTAGGTATAAGAGAAAGTTTATCCTTCTCACTCTTGCTTCTAGTGAACATCAAAGATTCAAAACTCCAGGAGTGGGTCTAGGAAGGTGAGACATGACAGTCGCTCACAAAGGCACTGAGAATGCTCAGGCTCTACAAAATTTGGGTTTTATTTATTTGTTTGCTTGTTTTTTTTTCCTTTGGTTGTTTTTTTCGTTTGTTTTTATTCATTCAAGTAAACCTTACAGAGGGCAAAATGTAGCACCCCCTCCCACACCCTGTACAAAGGTCTATAGCAGATTCTCAACCTGGTTTTCCAGTTATGAAATTTCTTATGCAAATTGGTTCTTAACTTTAGGAAATTATGTTTGCCTGTGTAATTTCCTGAAAATTGCCCTATCTGCATACACAAATAAATACAGTTACAACTAAGCAGAGGAATACTAGTGCACATCTAATTCTGGCAATCAGCATTGCTGCATCAATAAGCGACTTCCCTTACCCCAAGGATTTCCACTGAGTTTACTATTTTATTTCTTCCACATCTGACAGCGTAAATGCCTTTTCCTTTGCTTCACTCCTCTACTTTGGTTCCCATGTAGTATAGGAGCTACAAAATATTTTGAGAAGTGGTAATCAGGGAGATGTTTATGCTATGGAGCACAAATTTTTCAAAATGTTGACCCCATGGATATATGTGATTCAATTTTCAAATTAGATTTGATGATACTATGACATAATTTTGGAGGCTGTCAAGTTGTGTGCATCTTTTTTTTGCCTGGAAGAGCTAATTAGGTAAAATACAGAGATTCCTATTACTCCTGCTGTTACTAGTGTTAAGATTCTCATCCCAAGAACACAAGCTGATGCCTTTGCAAACTGAACTTTAGCCTCAGCTAAGAGACAAACAATATTGGTTTGGACAGAAAGAGCCAAAAAAAAAGTCCCTTTCCTCAAAGATATGGAGTGATCTAACATCATTTCATTTCACAACTTCTTTCACTTTGGATGGAAAATGTTTGCAAGAGACAGAGCTAGAAATCAAAAAAAAAAATCCTTATTTTGAGGCTCTTTTCAGAGGCTAGCAGCTCTGGAAAAAAATACTAGACCTAAATCCCTGCTGCCTGCAGCAAGAATCAAGTGAAAAGCTTGTTTTTTTTCTGGCCAATTAAAGCTTGTTTTCTTTTGTAACCCTAAGAGTGTTATTTCCATAGGTGTTTTATAATGTTTTACTGCCTGTAAGTCTCCAAGGAAAAGGAAGCTAAACACCTTACCTTCATTAGGCACAACATTTATCACAACTATTCCACAAACTTAAAGAAGTATGTCTGGATCTCTTAAGAGCACTTTAAAAGAGAGACCAAAACAAAAAAACAAAAAAAAAAAAAAAAAAAGTGGACAAAATCCCAGAATAATAATTTAAAAGACTGGTAAAATAGACATGAAACAGTTCAAAACACAGATGCGCAGACTAAAAAGGATGTGTTAATCCTTGAATGTTCCTCCAGGAGGTTCCCGAGACCTTGTGTAGGAAGGAACACATACTCCCTCAGTTTCACTTAATGCAAATTTCAGAAATATCACACTGCCTACAAGACTACCAGGGGTCCCCCTACTTTTATTTTTGGGCTTACTTTATTGTTGTGTTGTTTGATTTTACTTCCCATATAAAAAAAAAAAAAAAAAAGAAAAAGGAATAAAGGTAAAACAATAAAATTTATAAGACATATGTCTTCAACAATCTTTAAATGTTTTGATGCATCTCAAAATTGTATAGCTCAGGAAAAAACAGTTGGAGGAAATAACATTAAGATAAAACAGCTAGCCAAGGAAAGCCAGTTGAACCACAAAGTCATGATATTTTATGTAGAGTGAATCAGAAAACAGCAGTATATTTTTTATATCTGTTTGCAGTATATTCATTATTTCTGGTTAGAATCGCAAAAGACACTTAGAAGCACAAATCTCATATGTATTAGGAAAAATAATACTAAAAACATAATATCGCCTACATTCTACTCTAAAAGACTATCAGCAGGATCCTGGGATATGCATAACAATGTATTATTTAAACTGATCATTTTCCTTGAAAATTGTTGACAGTATGCTATACCTATACAATTACATCACTCAAAGCATAACTTCCAGTTTTATAATATCTATCTTCAAATATGCCAAAAAATATGTACATGTACTAAAATGTGTGTTCCCAGACAGACAACATTCATTCATTTACAGCACCTAAAACAATCTGTTTCAGTTTCTTTTCCATTTCATCCATGTTGACTGAGATCTGTAAATAGGCTTGATAGGTAAAGACACGTAATGTTTTTCATTTATGTATGAAAGAAAATTATTTAATGTATAAAATGAAGTATATAAAAAGAAAAGGGATCATCAGAAAAATTCAACATTGTAATTGAGACAAAACTCAGTTCACAAGTTTTACCACCTAGGTAACACTCAAAAAGCACTCCATCTTGTTGAAATCAATGTCCTCTGGGTTGGTATTAGCATGCAATCAAAATTCTCATTTACTCCTAGTACTTAATTTAAAATTAAAGGTATGAATTCCAGCATTTAATAATTTTCTTCTTCTGATTAGTTAATCTTTTTATTATTCATTCTCATTGGCTCTATCAGAACATTTTATGCACAATTATCACTCTTGCTTCAGTAAAATAAGGAATCAATACTTCTTTCTATTCTCTTTATTCTATTTGCTGCTCCCCTCATCTATTTTTATTAAGTTTTATTTCTGAGATTGAATTCACAAGCTAACCAAATACTGTCTCGTGTTTCAATTCCTTATTTTTTCTCCTAAATTAGCTGACAGCCTGCTGCAGAGCTCATGTGGACCACTGTCTCTTTTTCCTGCTGTTCATTCTTCCAGTTCTTTGAATTAAACAGTAGCAGTTTGCTCACTAATCATGTTGTTTTCTCCATTACATTTGTCTCAGCTTTTCCCTGACGACTGTCCCCCTTGAAGAAAATGCAGGGTCTCATTTTAAAGACTTCAGTACAAGACAGAATCTAAGTGTCCTTGCCCAATAAAGTTTTATTGTATATATCTGGCACAATATCCAGTTACATAAATCTGGGCTGCCTGTAGGAAGGATTCCCCCTCAAAGAGGCCCCTGTGGCTTTTGGAGGCCCCATTTGGTGGGATGTGCACCACTTACGCTGCCCTGAATGACCTAGCTGAGTGCCAGCAACTAGTAAAGCCTTGGTGCAGTGTGCAGGCACCACAGGGAAACCCTCAGTAGCTACTACACACTCTCACGACTTCGGGAAGTGGTGGTCCCTCAGATCTCAGCAGCAGGACTAGCCTTCAGGGGATCAATTTTCACAGCAGTTGGACTGCTTGCATGCTGCCTCTTCCTGCTCTAAGAGCCACTAACTTCTGATGGTGTCGAAGCAGTAATATTTGCCTTTTCTTTGCTTTGAGGTAGGCAAAAATTCATCACAAACATTATCTACTAACTCATTTACCCAAGCAGGAAAGTCTACCTGAAGAGCTGGATTTGCGCCTCTCTCTGCCCATCATCTGCCATCAATTATGAGTGCAGCAGAGGAAGAATCCTAAGAACGTGTAGAATAGATGAGAAGGAAATAGAGAACCAGGATCCACAAGTTTTCTTAGCAAGCTGCTTAAAAATATAGAAAGAGCAAGAAGTCACCAGCTTTTACTTTTCAAAGCTATAGAAGCACTTACCAGCTTTATTTTTCTATTATCCTTGTGGTAACCTGTGATTTTTTCTCTTACTATCTTCTTCAGAGATAATAAATTACTGTTCCAAACTGCTCTAGTCAGAAGAGGGTTGCAATGCCCTTATCAATCAGATGTCCCTTTCCTTCATTTTTCTGTTCGTTGGTTCAACCTTCCTCCCCTGAAGCAAGTCAAGATATCTCTCCTCATATCTAATCTTTTATGGAGCTGCAATCACTTCTTTAAAGGTTTTTCCCAGATTCATGTTCACTTTGTATGTAGAAGGACACAGACTTGCAGGAGGTCACTAGAAAATAAGTGACTTAGAACAGTATTTCAGAGAAAGCTGAATATGTCTGGCCTTCCCAAGTCTGCAGGACACCATCCAAAACATAAGAATTTCTTCTGGCCTAGAACGCCATGGGGAACTACAGATATCTTTTTTTTTCCCCTTAATTTTTTATATTGTCTGTAAAATAAAAAAAATATATTCTAAAAGAAAGATATGAAAAGGAGAGGAAGTTCTCCAGACTGCAATTCAGATGTACTGTAATAGACATAAAAGGCAAAAAGACTTGTGTCTCTCTAAGTACAAGAGCCTCTCTACCAAGAGATCACACCTATAACGTAAGTAAGTAAAACATTTGTAGTATAAAGATGCCACATTCTGCTGACTGTTTGGATTTTATATAGTCAAAAGACAATGAGGGGTTTTCTATGGTGGCCTAATGGTTAAAGCACTTGCAAAAGAATGGGGTCATTTAATCCCACAGGAGCACTTCCCAAACTAGAAGGGTGCTGAAGAAGGAAGGTTTTGGAACACAAACATTGAGCAGCCAGGAATACAGGATTTGCAGTACTAGACAACGAACAAACAAAATGGAATGTAAATCTGTTCTAGGAGCTACAAGTTGGAGAGGAATGATCAGGTCTCTTACTGAGGTCTCTTACTGTGTACTAAGAGCACTTACATTACTCTCATAACTTCTATAGCATTGGATAATGAAGTAGTAAAAGTAACTATTCTAAATACGCATCCAGTGTGAATTCAAAAGACCTTCTTCCAAGAAAGAATCACAGAATCACAGAATCACAGAATGCCTAAGGTTGGAAGGGACCTCTAGAGGTCATCTAGCCCAACCCCCCTGCACACGCAGGGCCACCTAGAGCCCGTGGCACAGGACTGCGTCCAAGCAGTTTTTGAAGATCTCCAGAGAAGGAGACTCCACAACCTCTCTGGGCAGCCTGTTCCAGTGCTCTGTCACCCTCACTGTTCCTAAGTGCCACATTTCTTAAATACTGCTGGGGATGGTGACAAGGATGGCAGTGTATTCCAATGCTTCACCACTCCTTCTGGGTAGATTTTTTTCCTAATATCTAACCTGAACCTCCCTTGGTGCAGCTTGAGGCCATTTCCTCTTGTCCTATCTGTAGTTATTCTGGAGAAAAGATCAACCATTGCCTCCCTACAACCTCCCTTCACGTAGCTGTAGAGAGTGATAAGGTCTCCCCTAAGTGTCCTCTTCTCCAGATTAAATAACTCCAGCCCCCTCAGCTGCTCCACATAAGATCTGTGCTCCAGCCCTTTCACCAGCTTTGTTGCCTTTTGGACAAGCTCCAGTGTCTCTGCGTGTGTCTTGCAGTGAGAGGCCTAAAACGGAGTGGAGTATTTGAGGTGCAGCCTCACCAGTGTTGAGCACGGAGTGGCGATCACTTCCTTAGCCCTGCTGGCTGCAGTGCTCCTGATCCAAGCCAGGCGGCTGTTGGCCTCCTTAGCTACCTGGGCACACTGCTGGCTCCTGTTCAGCTGCCTGTCAACCAACCCTACCAGAACAAGCAAAAGATTATGTATCTAGTTTACTGAGAATCTTTAATGGGGAATAAACAAATGCAGAAGACTAAGGATGAATAATATCAAGAGAAATATTACCTTTCACAAATTGGCTTTACCTGAATTTAAAAATATCTAAAAAAACACGACAGTAAGAAAAATCGTAAAACTAAAAATTTTCAAGAAATGCTTAGGTATGCTATGCAGTTACAACAAACATTCACTGCAAATCCCACTTCGCACTATGTCAAGTTTAAAGCTGGAGAATAAAGGAATGCAAATATCTTCCAAATTCTCTGATACTATTCCTGTATCTTCAACTTGATAAATAAATTAACAAATACTTGATGTCTAAGCTATTCTTTATTGAGAGTGGAATAAAAAGTAACTGTTTGTAAAGAGTAATACATATTATTAGTAGAGCAATGACAGAAAATGAACATATTAAAGGGATGCAATGTGAACAACTTGAAAGAATTCTCTGGAGAACAGAATGAGCTAAGCGCATATTCACACACAGAAAGTTAAGAAAACTTCAGAGAGAACTAGACATCAGATTTAAACTGCAAAATCATGTCCTCCAAGGTATACTGGAGCGCTCTCTCATGCCATATGCTCTTTCTGTGAGCCAAAATTCCATTCACATCACTGAAGTTTCTCACAAAACAGACCAAAACAAATACATGTGGTCCACAGATCTCATCAAAGAAAAGAGTTTGGCTCCACAGTTGGAAAAACAAAAAAAAAACTCTATAGATATTATTTACAGGATAGAAAGGATCTTTGTTCTTTCTGACTACTGAACTCCAAATGCATGTTTTGACTTTCCAAGAAGGTTTTCTTTCAGACATTTATAATCATAAACTGCTATTTAGAAGCCCAGATAATGAATTTAGAAAGATACCACAGGTATAGTACTACCTGACCAAGTAAGGAACTAATAACAAGAACTGTACCAAATTTTCAAACCTTTGAAGTGTGCTAGAAAGTCATGCATTTGTCATATTTCATAATATTCAGATTGTATTGAAGATAAATAACAAAATGTAAAACAGGACATTTTTGAGGCAATTTACATAGTAGTCCCATGATAAATGAATATCAAGCAGAATACTTAATCATTCTTTTGGAGCCAGAAGAGATAGGACCAGTCGCAAAGACATGCAGGAATAATGAAGGCCTAAGTTTAGCTGGTTTTATCATGAAATTCACAGACTATTTAGAGAAAATGTCTAAGGGCACTTAGTCAGAGAAATGCATGAATAATAATGAGAACTAAAATGCAATAAATAATCGTTCTCATTGGCATAAATAAAGACTCAGTTACTATTAAAGGTTTTGGGGAGAAATACTAAGCATAGGTTTATTTATACATTCTCACCTGCACATTGAAGTGATTCTCCTATATGCATCTTCTATCTCATATCAAATATATGTAAAGTTTTCAACCATGGATTGACAAAAGAAAATTGTCCTGACAGCCAGGTTTTCCCTCATTTTTTACTGTGTACAGCTGAGCGTATTTGAAAGTTCTTGAGGAAGGCCAGGAGTCTAAGTCTGGGAACACAGAGTGCTGGGAACTCCAGCTCTACTGGTAGTTCACAGTGCTGGAGCATTTTGGCCAAGAGTCTCAAGAATCTTTGATGATCCAACCGAGGGGTTTTGTGTCTGTCTATTTCCAACAGCAGTCAATTGCATTTGGACATCTAAAATGTTTTGAGGGATTTTAATGCCTCTAGTCTATACCTGGAGGTAAAAGACTATATATGAGAAGAAGGAAAAGTTTCTCAAGAGGAGGCTGAAACATATCACTTTCATGCTGAAAAGATTCAGAGAAAAGATGCTAAGTTAACATAAGTTATATTCCCAGAAACAAGAAGTTACTTGTAAATACACTTTGAAGAGAACAGGATACAATAACGCTGTGCCCATGGAACATCATAGAGTAAATAAATAAACAATAATCGTCCACAAAAAAAGAAATATAAGACATCTCTCCAGAAAAATGAATGTAATACAAAGCAAAAAGGAGTGAAGCTAAATATCTATAAGAACTTTAATGTTATATTAGGCCTTCAGTAGACCACAGATCCTTATGAATAGCTGCAAAGTCCAATTTTCTCTGAAGCACCATAAGATGCTTTCCAAAAATAAATAAATGCCACATAAAAGCATAAATCATGATATAGTTATTCCCAAAGAAAGAATATTTTCCTCAATGCTCAGTATTTGTAAGGCCTTTGCAAGGCTCCCCATCTGCCCTACATTCTGCCACCAGAAATCTTTACCTAGAGCCTGTATTTACACCAAGTCTCCTCTGACATATTGATCCTTTCAATAACTTTATTCTCATCATCAAGTGTTGGTGTTTACCTGTCCCAAATCTGGTCTGCTTTGCCCATTGGGTTCATACGGCATACTTTGAAAATGGGGATGCAGTTACTATGCATCCCCAGTTCAGAGTCAAAGTTCAAAGTCATTCCAAAATCATTCGGATACTTCTTCCTCTTATAGGTACAACAGTCCATAATTGAGGGCAATGATTCACAAAGGTCAGCATAAAAAATATTATAGTGTAGCTTGATTTCTTCTTCCAGATGAAGAGTGAATGAATTATCATCATGAAAGATATAGAGTAAGCACACTTTTATTTTCTTTCAACTGTACTGCTAGAATCTCGGTGCTAAGAAATGCACAGTCACCATGACTGTATTTGCTACACAACCCAGAACAAAAGCTGTGAGAAGACGTGGCATTAGAGAGAGAGCTGTTTCTTCTGTTCGCTCACGGTTCTGCCTTGAACAATGACTCTTCTCCATAACACAGACAACAGTGCCCCATCTTTGTACAACAGAGCAACGGCTGCCTTCCCATCTCCTCTGAGTTCCCCAGGTGTTTAGTCGAGTCTGCTAATGCTACTACTGACAAACGATTTCAGAACTAATCTTTATGCCTTTACTTGGAAGCTTTCTCACATCCTATAATTCTTCTCTAGTTTGACATTTTCTGGTTTGTAGCTTTGACTAAATATAGAGAGAATTGATTCATCTCCAAGTGAGGAGACATTAGCTTGTCCCAATGAAAAAGACTTTTCTTTTTTTCTGAGAAATGAAATATATGAGAACGGTCTAAAGAAAGACTTTGGATTTTTCTTAAATTTACTTTTTAGCCAGGCATTTCCAACAGCATTTTTTCTTAAATAATAAATTCCAATACCTTGTCACTGACAGAAACATCTTTGAAGATTAATAAAAACACTTATCAGACGATTTGCTCTAACAAGTTATATACCAATATAAATAGCAGAGGATTCAACCCATATACCCCTTGAAACAGCATATCTTCTCCATTTCTAAACAATTTCTTGGAGGCTACATGGAAAACATAAAAGTGCATAGGACCCCTACTCTAACTCCAGAAAAGATTAGCTTGTCAGAGGTCCATTGTGTCAGATGAATAATGTTTTAAACACTTTTCTTACAAGTAAATGTGTATTACAGAATATAACAACCATAGACACAAAGACAAACTGCATAATAATACAGAAAAAGGATAAACATTAAGAACTTTCTATTTCTAGTGTTTTAATTGCTGCTTCATTTAGTTTGCTGAACCATCAAATAAAATAATTGAATTGAAGGTGATAAGTGTATTATACTCTTTGAAAAATCAGTTTGGATACCCAAATATCTTTCAAATAAACTTTCCCCTATATCACCAGTTTCACTTTGCCTAATTTTCCATGTCCATTCAAGTTAAAAATATATTTCATATTAGGTTATGTTTATGTATATGTTTTGTGTTTATTTTAAACCTACTACAAGAATAAAATCAGTTCTGCAATTCTACATTTTAAATCATATCAGGACAAGAAATCTTGTCAATAGCAGATATATTTGCAAAAAACTAATTTAATATTTTCCCACTAATTATAATACACCCATTTCATTCCTCAATTAACAAAGCAGAAGATACAAAGTGATATTAAATAAAATCTGGTCTTAAGGATAGCCTTATATAAAAGTAGTATAAAAGAGAATAATTAACACTATCAGCTTTTGTATGGATTCTAAATGGGAATATTCCTGATACAGATCTTGACGTTTTTCTGTGAGAATTTTTAGTATTTCTATATTTTTATCAGCATATAAAATATAACTATGTGTGATATCAAAAACTTTAGCTAGGCCTGTAGCTACTACAGCAAATTTATCGTTACTACTTTATTAGTAGTAATGGAAAGATTTTTCCTCTCTCACAACCTGAGGCTGCTATGAAACAATCTAATGATCACATGTAAGGGGTATAGCCAAAATCTTAATGTTCAGGTCTCTCCTAGCAGATAGTTACATATTTTCAATTGGAAATCTTCAGTTGGAGGGATGAGAATAATGAAAATACTCAAGAAATAGTAAAATTATAAAATAATGTTCTGAGATTTATTTCTGGATATCACTTAAAAGTGCCCCAGGAATCTTTAACTTTCTTCTCTTCAGAGTTTATCTTTGTGAAAAAAAAACAGAGTAAATTTTTTTTGTCTCTGATCTACATGCCGGCATCTCAAAAATGCCTGCCTAAGTGTCAGGCTTTTCCACAGATAGATACTGGATTTTCAGCTGTGTTAACTCTTTTCGAGAACTTCTTGTAAAAAAAAATTATAAATAATTAACGGATCAAAAGATGTCTTCTGCCTTTTTAGTGTCATCCTTCTTACCAAGGGGTGGTTTTTAATGCAATAAATGTTATTTAAATCATTGTTTGCAAACTCTATGAAACAGTCTAAGCAACAGACAGAGATACTAGAGATATCCACTGACATATTTCTAGCTCACATATGGAATGCTGTTCAAATCATCTACCATTTGTAGATGTAGATGTAGAATTTGGAATGAAAATGAGAAAATCATTTTCAAAGCTAAAAGATATTGCTAAACTGGGAACGACAAATTGTTTTGATGGCCACCCCACTTAGCCTTTTCCAGACAGTGTAGCTGTGATTCATCAGATCTTTGGAAGATAGTTTTTCTTTCTTGTGTCTGATAGATGCTACCTTTAACTTTAACCACCTGAGACTAAGCTAATTATCTATACTCCACAAAGTGATTCATCTTCACTTATATTGTGAACAAGACTGGTATATTTCTGAGTAACTGCAATGTCAGCTTTGCATTTCCTTAGCCACCATTTATGCCTTTAACTACCTCCATTTGTAAAGATTTCAATGAGGCACAGAAAAAAAAAATAAAGATGTGTGGAACGAGTTAGAGTAATTTAGTTAGTGTGGCCTGTAGATGAATGCTCTGAGAGTAAGGAAAAAATGTAGCTCTACAAAGTTACTTTTGTATGTGGGGGAGAGGGAAAATGGAAATATGAATTCTTTTGATCTGTGAAACAAATTATAATTTTGAAGATGAGGAAACCTAATTCAAGTATCCTCTTGTAAGAAGGACAATATTTATGTAATATTCTAATTACAAAGTCTCCTTCAAAGAAATTATGCCCAGGACCCTTAGTCAGAAAGCAACTCCTTGTTTTGTGCTTCTTTTCCAAAGTCCTCCTCCAGGGTGGATGCTTGGACAACTGTGGCCACGCTGTTTGACCCCTTCTTACAGACAAGGTTGCACTGCAGCATAGTGACTTTTACCATCATGTAGAGGTCTGGGATCTCTTGTGGTTGTAGAAACCTATTTAAGACAACAGGAAATCTCAAAAGTTCTATAGTGAGAGCTTGCAGGGCTGCAAGGATGCAGGCTGTAACAGGAAAAACACACCTCTCCACTTGGAGTAGCTCCTCGGCAGTTCTGTCATGTTTGCTCTTTGCTACCTCACAGGTCTCCCTTTCCTTCCCTGCGGCATCTTCTCCAAAGATTCAAGTCATGTCAATTAATTTCAAATGAGGACCAGACACACACCAAAATCCCATGGCTCCTGCTGAGTGTCCCTGCTGCATGACAAGGAGTCCCTGATGCAAGAGGTGCTCCAGGAGCAACGCACCAGGCAGCTGACAGGCGTCAGCCCATACGGCAGGCGAGCGGGGAGGCTGGCGAGAGAAACACTCGTGTCAGTGTCAGCCGAGTCACCAGGGTGCCCGGGCATAACAAAAGAGGCATCTCAGAAACTGTCCTGCCTAGGCAAGTGTAAAGAAGTTTGTTTTTTTCTCCTGGAGATGACAGGAAAATAGCCTCTTTTGGAGCTGGAGGGCAAAAGGAGAATGTCTCTCATCTTATTCTCCTCCAGTGAGGAAAAAAAAAAAAGGGGGGGGAAATAAACTCATTACTTCACCTATTTCTCAGCACATGTGTAAGTAAAAGACTACCAGACTACCATTAGCTCTTTTCGACAGACATTATCTGTATGTCAAAACTGTTTAGGTTATGACTTGATATCCTCTTCTTACAGAGCACATGCAAGCAAGAAAGAGAAGTCTTTGATTTATTAAAGATGAACTATCAGTACTGTAAAAGGCAGAAAGGGAATACACATATATATATACTTAGAGCAGGGCTGGATGAATACAGGCTTCACATAAAGTTCAGTCCACAGCTTTCCTGCTTATTAACCTGTCAACGTTCATTCAGCCATAGTACATCTACATTGCTTTTTTTGAGAAGTTTATCAGTGTGTTACTCACCCATGATTACAGCAATTTAGATACAGAGCAATTGCCTGTCTTATTGGCTTGGGAATAAGATTTTCAGGAAAAATAGATACGATAAAGAAAATATTAAAAGAAAAAAAAAGGGGGGAGGTCTTGTTAAATAAAAGATGGGGCAAGATTAACTGAAAATCAAGAGCAGGAAGCAAGGGAGAGAAAAAAAAGTGAGCAGCACCAGGATAAATGCCCAGGCACCACAGCATTTCCAAAACCAAACTCTCTCAGGATTCAGCCCTGGATGTCCAAGGGCAGCTGACACACCGACCTCCCACACACATGAGCTCAGCTGCCAGAGCTTTGCCAAGGCTGCGCAGGAGCTGATAGAGCTATTGCCATCAAACGATCAGTCCTCACATAACACTGAACGCACAGATGCCTCCTGCAATATTTACCTCAGTTGTTCTCCTATAGAGATCTTGGAGAGGTGTGCTGTTGATTTCAGGGACACGTAGCACACTGCCATTACTGAAAAGACCTACAAGCCATCTTTTGCTTTTATTCTGCAGAACAGAACAGAGCAATTCTCCACAACAGAAAAGAGATCGACTATGGGTAAGGACAGGCAAACAACATGGAAAATGAAAATATTCAAGGAATATCTGTTCTTTGCATAAGGACACTAAACGTAAAGACACTAAAGTGTTTCTAAAAACACTATTGTTGCATACTCAAGGCAAACAAAACAAGAGAAATGAGAAAGATAGACTTGGAAAAAGACTGTCTTTTATGTAATGTTCCATAAACAAGGCTGTTCTCTTTCACGCAGCTGTCAGTGACTGACAGTTACTAATAACTCAACCTAAACTGAAAAATCTTCTGAAGAAAAATCAGGAGCAGCTCGTGGTACAAGACGGTTGTTGGCAAGGCTTTGTTGCCACTGCTGACTTGTTTTGTTTTCCATGCAGTCCAATATGAAGCACATTACTGTTAGTGCTCAGGGTCCCCTGTGTCCAGTTCTTCTGTGCTGAAGCCATGAACTAGAAGCCACGTAGTAGCTTCAGTAGCTGCAGAGAATCAGCATTTGTTCATTCGAGGGATTGCCAGCATCTGTGCACTTCCTCATGAGAGCCTCATAGGCTCATATGTGATGGCAGCACCTGCTTTGCTAAAAAGCCATTCAATGCAAGCATTTAGGAGAGGGAAAGAGCTTAGCAGGGGGAAAGCAGTTCAACACTACGAAATGTGGCCCTCCACAGTGTTAACCACAGGCAGTGTTATCAGCAGGCATGACAACATCCCCGACTTTTCCCTCATCAATTCACGAAGCTCAAACTTCAGCCTAGACCTCATGAGCTTAGGGACAGCTCTGGCAGGGCCAATCCATTGGAGCTCCAAAGGGCTCCCCCTTTCTAAACGACCACCAGTGCTCCATTCCTCTCCAATGGCTCGAGGCTGCGGGAAATTGCCCCGAGACTCTGCCAAAAGCACAGCAGCCACTATAACCATTAGCCTTCACTTCCAGGGGTTTATATCTGTCCTTCCCTCAAGCAGGCAGAATGAAACAATGTACTTTGAAACCTGGCTCCAGCTACATGGCTCCAATATAGTTCTGGTTTCATGTTTTTCCAAAGTGTCTGGCAGCGCATGCAGCATTTCTGAGCTAGCCAGGGCTACTTCCCATGTCCCTGTCCACAGTTCGATACACAGCTTTCCATCTCACCCTCTTGTTCAGCAAGGAGCTTGTAGGGCTTCTGTGGCTCACAACATCGCAGAGGACCAAAGGGCAACAGGAAGGTTTATGCACATTTCTCAGTGGAGAGTTTCAGCCTGTGCAGGTAAAATCTCCTGGTGATAGGGAGCCTCCTGCTCTCAAAGATAGTTGAGGATATGGGGACAGAGTCATGCTTGGCTCACACAAGACAATCAGCTGTAGCAAGAGCGGATCTGCTGGAACAAGAGCACCAAGCACAGGACACTTGCAAGAGGTGTCAGGATGGTAATCCAAAGCTCTGGAGCAAAGGAAACCATGATAAAGCTATTCTAAGGCAGCCTCTGCTAGATGGTCTCCAGTGGTCTCCCCACAGAAAATTGAACGCTGTTACCTGCCAGCAACAAATTCCCATCCTTCCGTGGCTCACTTTGCAGACACCAAAAATATCATACAGGATGGCTCCAGCCCAAAGCATGGAAATTTGTTGTGTCAGCACATCTGGATTTGTGTGCTTTGGCAAAAAAGTGTAGGTTTCAGGAGGAAATAAGCAATAACAGAGCTCAGCTTTAGGCCATCTAAAGTGAACACAGACGTTCAGCTTAACTTAACACCATGACTAGTGCTCAAAATGGATAAAATATTCTTTCTTAAAGCATCCCCCAATATCTGCTTTTTCTGTCCTGAATATAATACATCCTGCCTACCATTAAAGTTTACACCTTCAGACCTCTTAGCACTCAGGTAACCCTGTAGGTCTTCACCTCTTACAGTGTCTAAATGTATCTCATTAAGGTCTTTTACAGTCTGACTGTGTATAAATACTAAGCTTATACTTATCTAATGTATTTATGTACTATACTTAATACTGTGTGCTAAATAATATGTTTTCTGCATAACAAATCTATTTTGTGGTTAGTTAGATGCTTTTTCTTTCCAACTACTGCAACAATTTTCTGTCTGATTTTGCCTAAAGCATTTCACTTTTTGCCCTATCTACTGATATCACTCCTTTCTTATCTTCCCATCTTTTCTGGCACATAAAGCATCATGCAATTATCTTAATTTTTTGAAGTCCCATTCTCCCATTCTACCCTCCATGTCTCATGCATCAATCAGCACTGAATATTTTTATTCCACTCAAACAGTATGAACAGACATCGTGAAGCTACTGCTAAATTTGCCAGCTACAAACATCTTCATGTCTCCTCACAAGCTGACCCTCACACTTGGAAAGACCCCTTACACCATGCATAAGCCTTTGGGAAAGGAGATTTTTGAAAAAACATGCTGCCTGTCCCTTGCTAAGCCCTAATGACAGACTGTCTGCTAACAACCATGCATGACATCTTCAGGGTGAGATAAAACATAACCATAAGCATAGGTAGAATAAAAGCTTTGCACCTATTACAAGGAAACACAGCTTTCAAAAATATGTAAAAGAGAATATAGGTAAACTCGTACTGAATATTTGACTCAAACAATGATACAATTTCAAACATCATCCTAAAGGATGACTCAGATATAAACTTGATTCTCAAAGCTGTGATCACTATCTCCGTATTAAACAGTCATACACAATTACTAAATGAACCATTAAATACATGAACTGTAACTCTCATGGGCATCTGCATTCAAAGCAAAAACAAACATCACACATAGGACTGTAAAATGGCTATCTAAGGCCAGAATCAGGAAAAAACATAAGGAACAAAACCTCAAAGCAGTGTAACATCAAATTTCTCCAAATAAACTCTAATGAAATTTCCCCACCTCTTTCATTTTCCCCCTTAAAGCCATATTTCTCTGTATTATCTTTCTTTGGGTTTCTCTCTGAATCATTGTGTAATCTCAAGCAGAATTTGGGCACAACTTGAGGACCCTAAAGTTTCCAAGGAAAAGCGCTTCATTCAAAATGCCACCAAGTTTGGTAGCAATAATGCAATAACGACAGAGTACAGCTTGTGCAGAAAGTTGGATGGTGGCATAGATTTCTAATGTTTTCCACTTCTTCCCCTTGTTGATCTTCAAAATTACCTTTTTAAAAAATTTATTTTACAGCTCTTTAAACTTTTAAGTGTTTTTGACGGTACAGATAGCCTGATCATGCTGAGCACTTCCATCTTATCACTGTTCTGCTGTTTCTCAGGACTTCTATTCAAGCCAGTTCATCATCACAGAAGGTAGCTAATGAATGACATTATATTTTGTGGCTTACAGACACAATGCAAAGCTATTTTTCTAGATTTTTTGCTACTAGTCATTTTAAACAACTTAAGTAACTTTCCAGCAAGCAACATTTTAGCAATTTTCCTGTAGGAAGAGAAAATCTGATCTCTTCCTACATACTCCTCAGGGTATGCGTGCTTCCTGCATACTCACCTTCTCAGGAAGGTTTCTGTTTCCATTTCTCCAGTTGTGAACAGTATGCACCAGGCATTACATAAAGAACCTTTCCAAACTATGGCTTACTGAACAAGGGTAGGTAGTACATAAATATTTAATGATAAAACAGCAGACTACATTTTAGAAAGGCTTTGTTCTTCCAGTCTGGAAGGACTGCACTTGGGATTTTTACATTTTTATTGTCAACTTTTGTAGGACCTAATCTGGAGGGGAATATTGTCAGGATTTTAGTGGGCTGAAATAGTCAGTATTCAGATTGGTTCCATGAGTCCAAAAATATCAATGCAACTCCTTCCCCTAGGCAAAAGAAATACAAGGTATGCCACACAATTTTATTTTAACCATTACATCAGTACAAGTCTTGGCTGCAGATGGCTGTCTGCTTGGAAGCAGACAATTCCCCGAAATCAGTTTTGGCCTTTTCACCTTTGTCTGAATTAGACTGCAGGTCTCATTTGTTTTCTCTGTAGAACTAACTGATCAAGGAGGTTTTTTTTTTTTTTTTTTTTTTTTTTTCATTTTTTTAACAGGCTAATAAAAGTGAATCCAAATTAGTAAGTGGTTTCCCAGGCATATTTCAACCTTTATTTGTTGTTATCTGTAAAAAAGGAAATCAAAACAATTAATAATCACAGAATTACAGCTACCCTTTTGTTTTGTTTTGTTTTGTTTTGTTTTGTATAAGAATTCCACAGTATAAATTTAGTCTGCTGTATTTGCTGAAATTCTCTGAGCTTTGAGAGGGCTGGTATTTTGCAGTTACGGGGCCAATTTTCCTAAACTTCCTCACATTCATTCTTCTTAATAAATGAGGCAGAAGACAGTTCCTTCTACTAGGTATCAGCAATTACACCATGACATGCTTTAAGTAATTCACCTCTAGATGCAGCTTCACACACCACTGAAAGTCATATGCTTGCATCTCTAACTTGTAACTCAGCACATTTTAAGCACACATAAATATGACAAGAATAGTACACTAATAATCCTATATTTGTAAACCAGTGACAAGTCGTCTGATGCTTTTTTAATATTAGAAGAAACAGGCAGACTGTAATTAAAATAATATGTTTTAGGAAAAAGAGTTAGAAGTTTAAAAGCCCATTGCAGAGTATGGGCTTAATTGGTGTGGGATTGTGGTATTTGTACAATTGTAGGGCAGCTAGAGATTTCCCTGGGAATTTAGGCTATTTTAAGGTGTTGGTTTCATTTATTCTAAGGAGTTTAAGTTATTCTATAGACATAGCCAATAAAATCTGAGAAGTCTCTATGGAGATCCTACGAAGACTTGTTGAAAATTTTCCAGCAAAACACTATTTAAAAAGAAAATTACATTTCCATCTAAAGATTGGACTACTTCTTTGCTAGAAGGTATCTCTATTGCCCCCAAAGTTCAGAAAACTTCACATTCAGAATTGATCAAATACCTTTTTGTGGTGTTTCATTAAGGTTCAGTTCAACATTAAAGATAGCCCAGTGAACAGTTTTGGTGCTGTACACATCTGTCGGCTGCCTTCCACACCATGCATGGTGATGGACCAGTAGAAGAAGACTCAGGAGAAATACATTCTATTGGGAAATACAGCTCACAGAAAGAAGAACAGAGCATGAAGTTTCTCAAATAGAACGTTTATAGCTTTGAACTAACTACGGTTCAATGCTGAGCTCACGCGAACAAAAAGTTCTGAGCAGGTTCAACAATTCAAATATATATGTGTTAAATCACTAGCCAAAATAGTTCATTTTAATTTATCTAAGCAGATATGGTTACAAAATAGAGGTTACTTCCAGGAATAACTCATCTAAAATATTATGCAGTCATTACAGATGTGCTAACTGTAAGTGAAGTATTAAATTCAGTTCTTCCGCAAATGACTATCACTGCTAGTGATAAAAACGATCTAGACACTTATCTTACTACTGTTGATCCTCAGTCCCAGATCTTACACTAAATCTTAGAGTGCCAAGCTATGGCCATATTTCCATGCAAATTCCACAGTTTTGGTTTCCAAGTTCTTTTGAAAATGTGACCCTAAGGATAACAGATGAAACTCTAGCTTTTAACCCTGAAAATCACATGGTCTTAGAAGACCATAGATACCGCATATATGCAATAGCATTATAGTGGCAATTTTGTAATAGCAATTTTATACCATTCCAAGCATAATTTGAAGAGAGCCACCTGGGGCAGACTGTGTTCAGAATAGAGGAATCTCTTTCACTGCTTGTAATCTACCTGGGCTGAGACATGTATCAACAAAACTATGGATGCAGTCATTGGTCCTCCTCCCACACCTTTACATTAAACTCTAAATAATGCTCTTTTCATAGCTAGTATGACTTATTTGCTACGGATAATGCAGCCAAAACAACCTGAGCACATTTTTTGAAAAGTTGTTGTTATGAATCTCAGTTTGAGAAAAAACCTGGTTGGAATCCACAGTTTTACTAGCATCAGATGACCAATTCTAGAGACAAGTCTGCAACCATTGTTAAATATTTATTTAAAGACATAATTACAAATAACTACCACTCTTCTACTGAATACAGACCAGGAAAAATCCTAGCTGCTGCTGTGTAATTGCTGGGTTGCGTTGCCTGCTGGCTTCAGTGGGTTTTCATCGTTTAAAGTATCTGTTAATAGTTTGAGAAATGCAATGATTCTTTTCCATGGCACGGTCCAAGTAGAAACTGCATGAACTCTTTGGAAAAAAAAACTCTCAAATAAAACCAAATAGTAAGAAATGTTGTATTAGTATTCCTTCTTAAGGAGTGTTAAAAGAAAAAAAAAAAAAGAAAGAAATGGATTAAAGAGGATATCCTAAGCTATAAATACTAGGCATCAGTTGAGTTTCACTTGAGGAATCAAACATTTCCCTTTGTTTACAATTCTGCCTTCTCAGTTACCTTAAATAATGATGCTACCAAATCACCAATCTGTTTTCAATAGCTGACAGAAGGCTGTTTATGACCAATGTCTTTTTTGTTTGTTTATTTTTTCAAGATTCAAGTAACTTCTATGTTAGCTAGAGAAGAAAAAAAAAAAAAAACAGTTCCTTTCTAAGGTTTTCTTTGTCAAGATTTCTTTTCCTCAAATAAAAATGAAAAAATGGCTTGTAGACATTCTGTTACTGCTTTATTTTCCAATGCATCATATCCCACCAGATTACAAAGGGTACCACTAAAATTAAATTTACTCCTGAGAGGTGTAATAACTTTCTATCAAATCACAGGTATGCAGCATCCTTCAGGAAGAGGCCCATAATACAGGATGAATGAATGAGACTGAATATGAGCACTGCAAGATTAGAGATCCAATCAATGAGGAAAGAATAAATTACCAATGCTGGATGCAGATAGTTTTACAAGAATTATTTGGATTAGCTGAATAACTCACAAATCATATGTGAAACCAGGAAAAACCTTTCTAAGAATGCGATTCCTCATAAGTGGCCTTGTGATGAAATGACATGTGCTCTCTGAATCCAATTGGCACACATTCATAAATTCCAGAATACTAGTTTAATCTTATTAAATTATGCATCAAGAATAATAAATAATATGGAAACAATCCTCAGCAAAGTGTAAGTAGTTTTCCTATTAGAAAGTTTACGAGTTTGTTCTGGCTGACTGCCTCTTACTGTATCTAGACCCAGGGAAAACTGATAAGCAAGAAAAGAGTAGAAGTGTGGAAATCCAGAATGCAGAATCTATACTAGCAGAGCGAACTTCTGTGATCAAGGGCACCTGCATGTGGGCTGACACTATTCCCAGTCAATGCTCAGGTCACCTGTGTCCCTGCTCCCTCAAAGAGCAGGATGCGGTTTCAAGCCTCTCTGGCAAGTGGAGATGCTAATTTCATGCAATGCCCAAACACTGGTGAATATACTGGCAGCATGGGCAGGCAGGGAACTGCAGTTCCCTGGAACTGCTGGAACACAAGCACCAGCTTTAAGCTACCGTAAAAGCACAAAAATATCTAGCAAGGCTAAGGTAGGAAATCCTTGGATCCTGAGGCTTCTCCTGACACCTTCTCAAAAGTTCACCCAATCTAACAATCCTGCCTGATTCTTAAATGGAAAGGGCCTCTGACTTATTAACAGCCTTGAGTTGCTCATAATCCATGAGTGTGACTCAGAAAGCGCATACATCTAGGATAAATTAGGACAATTGCAAAGGCTTCAGTTATTGGAGATGTAGAGAAACAGCATGCTTTGAAGCAGCTTTTCTCCAAAGTTGAGATATTTCCTAGAACTCTTTTGACTTTGAGGAACTGAAAGCTTTTCATCCCAACCTACTACTTGATTGCTCAAACAGATGCTCATTGATTCCTTACTAGGAATTCCTTCACAATTATGCTCAGGCTGTTTTTGAATGGTCATTTAACTGTTTGGGAACATTCACACGTAGAGACATTATAGTGACTGGACTATTATGAACTTCATACTTATCTTCTGAAAAGAAAAAAAGATCCTCGTATTTTGCATTTAAAATATGAATATTTAAAGAAATTACCACACTTAGCTGCCACACAACACAAGTTCTGCAAAATGGAGATTTTTAAGGCAAAAGAAAAAGTTTCCACAAACCTGTGGGGTCCATCCTTTTAGCATTTTGTCACACACACAGGAGGCTATCTAATGATCCCAATGTTTTTGCTTGAACAAACAAGCATGAATGTTTGTGCTTGAATGTTTTTGCTGTCTGGTATGATATTTCATACATTTATTATTTTCAACTTGAAAAATTGCTTTCTAAATTTTTGTTTGTATCTGTTGATACTCAATTTGTTATCATTTGTGCTGGACTGGGAAAAAAAAAACAGCTCTGCTTGGTGTTCTGTGCCAATTAAATTTTCATTGGCTTGTATTAAATATTTTGACTTCTGCTTTTCTAAGTTCCACTGATATTTTCCTTAGGCCCTGTTGGCCTTAAAATCAATTTCTTTTCCTTTCAAAGTGAAACAAAGAAAATGCCTACACTCCACAAAACAGAAAGGTTGTATATCTAAATACAAGAAAGTCAGCAAAAGTGGAAAGTAAGAATAATTATTTAATATTTAGACAAGAGATGACCTAAAAAAATTTACTCAGAATTGATGCCATTTTCTGTAGAAAGGCTATAGTGAAGATTCCCGGTACAGTGAACATTAGGACTCTTACAGAATTTTGTATATATGAATAATTTTATACAGAACATTAATGCCATAGTAGTTACTGGAAATACATATGTGTAAAGTTAATAGAACTACCTAGGAATGCAACTTTACTTATATGCATTTTTGAGTGCATGCCAAAAGACTGATATTACATATCGCAGTCTATATAGTAACAACTTGCTTAAGTGTCACATGTTGTTTATTTCAGTGCAGTAAATTTGGGCTACTTTTACAAGAAAAAAAATGAATCATATTTAGCACAAAATTATTAGAAGGCACCAGTTTTTGTTACTCTGAATTTGGTGCTTGATAATATCAAGCTAAGGTAATTGCTACCTCAAGAGAAAATTCATTTTTATTGAACTAGTTTATCTAGAAACGGACACAAATGCACCTCTACACAGTAAATCCTGAGGAACTCAGCAGGATGTACATACAGTAAGTTTCTGGAAGACAGAAATGGCCTATTACTAGACCTTTGAGAAGCTAACAGTGCAAAAAAGCTAACTATTAATGGAGTCTGCAGTACAAATAATAAGCAATAAGAAAGAAAAAAATCCTTACTACAGAAGTTCTCCTGAAACAAAACAATTTAAATCAGAATTCTTTCTCATTATATATGTGTGTGCATATTTTTATCTCTGTCTATCTCTAGAAAGACATATACACCTATTCTCTTTTTAAAGCATCATCTATTAAATTCTATGTGCAAAGTCCAGGGCAATCCCCTCCCTGCAGGTTTGCAGCTTCTGGTGCCCATCTCTGCATGCAAAGATCAAAGCTCACAGAGCTAAAAATATCTCCCCTCATTGCTTATTAACTCCATCTAGCTAAAAGCTGATACTTTTAGCGCACATTCCCTTACAGACAAGGTGCGTAGGTACAATCAGCTATGGGAGCATGGGCATAGGGCCTGGTGCTTACGAATGTTGGGCTGCATAGAGGTGATACGTACAGTTATTGTAAAACACAGCCTCTCCTGACTTTGAGAAATGTTGTGGATGTTCATTATGAAAAAGTACTAGGCACAGTGTAAGGAATCAGAGACGGTGCCTTCAAATCTATTATATCCAATAGGTTTTGGATTCACCTCTTCAGATCAAAGGATGAACCCTTCAGTGATTAGGATTTCTTTTATTTCTCAACTGGCTGGCTGGCAGTTGAATCCTAGGTTACTTATGTCCCAAGGGAGCACTGTACCAATCCAGCTGAAAGTTGTTTTAAGGTTGAAGCGATAAAAGAAATCCAGCAGTTTTAACCTTTACTGTAACCCTCACTAATTTCAATTGTCTGGAGTTAGGTGAAGGTAGAGATTACAGAACTTTGCAGAGATCTTACAGACCCTCAAGTTACATGACTGGTGCAGTTAAAATATATCCCTGTACAGTGATCCCACTTTATTTTAACTACAAAATTGTCAAGACACTCACAAAGCCCACTGGATATAGTCCTTTTGACAAACAGGCACCAGTACTTCTGCAGTTAGACAGGCTCTTATGCTTATCAAGTGAGACTTCTGCAGAGCCACCAGTTGTGTTGTCATAGTCAAGGGCTACATGTACTAAGTGCAACATATGCCTGCCTAAAGATTCATTCCTCACTTTTGGTTTTATGGAAATGCTGTAAATTTTACTCATCAGCCCACAAACCAAATCCTTCTTTGCTGAGCGATAGATGCATACAATCAAGCAGCATGAATATGCCAGGGGCTCAAAGAATGAGTCATCTTTTTTGGATCCAATCTATAACACCACTTTTCAAAACTGAAGTTACATTAAACTCTGCCTTATTTTCCCCAGTCTAAGCCACTGTCATAATATTTGTCCACATGCAGTAATTAGATCACTTTCATCACTCAGCACATCACTCAACACATTTTTCAGTGAACTTTCCCGATGAAGAGTGACTCTCCCAGTAATATTTTACTCTTTAGGTTGCAAGAGCACCTTCTGCTAGTCACATAGAAATTATTGTTGTTGGGTCATTTAATTCCGGCTTGTTTAAGAAATGTCAGAAGTAAACCTGAGATACAGATGACTAGAAAATATTTTTTTGCAAAATGCACAGTTATGGAATCTTCGCTCAGCTATAAAGGTTAAAACACAGTATACTTGACTTGATAGCATTTCAGCCAGTGCTTTATGTACTACACTCAAACGCCAACAGCTCCAATAATAAAATTTTTATGTTAACTAAATGAAGAGATAAATGTAGTAAAAGGTCTAGAAGGTTAATCTGCACTGCTCCAGTGGAAAGGGGCCCACCGTTGCAACTCAGTGCAGGAAAGAGAGCACAGACCACTAAGCACATATGAGTTAGAACTCATTTGAAAAATGCAAAAGCAAGCTGCAAAGATCCATGTAAATTTAAACATTTTACATTCAAAGGACTCAGTGGTTGAAGATACACAAGCTAGGAAGTTTCCAAAAGTCACCACTGGAAACATCTATTGCCACTCTCAGAAGAAATCCCACGCCATAAAGTGGTGAGGAAATAACATTCCACTTTCAAGAGCAATAACCCTACTTCTGGGATGTCAAGACCTATTAGGGTTAGGTGTGGGTCTTTCTACATAGCATTGCTCTCTGCTGCATAGATACGTATTGTGCATCATTTGATAGAGACATCTCTGGACTTTAGTTCTGTATCTTTGCTGCAAAAAGGTTCCCAATCAGCTATCAGAAGGATAAATGCAATATAGATAATGGTCAGGCTCATCTATTATGGTATAGATTACATATAACTACCTTTTGCAGATTCATGTCTAGAGGACAGCTGTCGGCCTAGATGAGGCTCTTTTCTTCTTTACAACCCACATTTTGAGCAGTATGCACCCCACTAGGCATTCACACTCCTTAGGAACAACTTGGGGTAATACAGACCCTCATTCTCAGGTGACACCTTCGCAGACTTTGGCAGCATCCTACTCTGAGTCAGTCTCTTCAGACAAGAAAGCAGCACAATCTCTAGGTAAGATATGCTGCCAGTGCTGCCTACAAGCCAAGCATCACAGTTGGCAGCACAGGATGAGTATCAGGTAAGTCAAAAGGAGACATAAATGAATAGTCATGAACCTGAAACAAGGGTGCTGTTTAAGAAAACTTTTTTCCCCTTCCCACCTTGCCCAGTATCTCAGCATTGAGTCATACCGCCATGACATGGTGTACAGCTTGCTCTTTCCTTGTTGTATATCTTGCAAGCAAAGTGTTGGAGGAGATCATAATTATCTACCAATGCCAGTATTTCACACATTTAGGTCTTGTTCTGAAGGCTTTGCAATTTCATGTGAATATGCCATGCTTTTTTCCCCTAGTAAAGCCTGTAAGCTACACACACAGTTTGCAAATGTATGTGATATATACACACATTCTACAGAAAGGGAGAATGAGTTAACATATCCTTTAGGATAAAATCCATTTACATAAACAAGAAATACCATTTAAGCAACACTATCTTAATCTATTTAATTATCCTTAATAGCCAAGAAGTTCTGGCAATCTTTTTAAACCCCAGCTCTCTCGCCGTGATTATTGCAGCCACTGGCGGTTCACATTTCCCAGCTTACAAAGGAGCTGCTGGTGCCAGCCTGACAAACACGCTGTTTGATGCTCTTTTAAAGTGCAGTGCTGGGACATCTGTCAGCCCCAGTAGCTTCAATCAACTCCCCCACCTGATTCTCGGCCACTCAGCAGAGCATGATGTTTGCCTGCCCAAGCCAGGCTGCGAAACTGATGGAAGGAAAAGCAAACCAACAGCAGCCTTCTCTGATGCCGTCCCCAGCCAGGTCCCCTATCTACAACCTCCAGCTCCTCAGGGATTTCATCTGGACCTTAGAGAAGTCATCAAGGAGGAACACATCAGAAGAGAGGAGTAAGATTAACTCTGGGAGGAAGCCAGAAGTCTAAGAATGAAGGCTATGCAATATAAAACAGACGGAAATATTAATGAAATTTAAAGCGGCTCTTGTGTTCCAAGTCGCTCTCCAGTTATATCACTGTAATTCAGGACAGTAAAACCAGTTTATTTAAAATGCTATCCTTACCCTAAGAAGGGGAAGGAGACAAATTGCTTTCTGTCACTTGGCCAGAGGAGGCCACCACAATGCCCTTTCCACTGGGACTGGCCTCTGGAAACACTTGCATAGTGTAAACAATACTAAAAAATGTCAGTGACCTCAAAATGAATGAAGCACAAGTCTTCGTGCAATGCATGGGTCGTGTCTTCATGCTCTTTCTGTAACCCAAGGTGGGGTGCTCCTCTCTTTCTTGCAGGTAACCATATATGTCTCTCCTTTGCTAAATACCCAAGAAGAAGAGGAAACCTATCAATATATTCAAATGTCTCACAGAAGTAAAAAGGATGGACAAGTTGGCAGCTGTTCACTGCCCAACAGCAGGTAGTAACCAGTTCTTTCTTCATGTTTTAGCAAGTTTTGCCTGACAAGACATCCAAGATTGCACAAACCGGCAATATGGTACCTCCTCACTCCAGAATTCACAGTCAGTCTCACATCTACCAAATTCTCTCAGCCTTCACCTCCTGTATGCCCTATAGCACCTGCTACTCAAGCTCTGCTTTACATAAATGCAATGCTATGGGCATTCGAATTTACTAAGAGGCTATAGTCCCCCTAGGATTTTACTTAAGACAAAATCTTTAGCTTATTGAAAGGGTTAGAGGTAATATCTGGCATTAAAAGCAACATGGCAGTAAAGGGCTTAGTATCTACAAATACGTTCAAATCCAATGTGCAGTAGTAATCCAGAAAATGGCAATCATTTCCCAAACCTCCTGTGCAGAATGAAGCTATTATTTCTATGACTGTCTCTTTAAGGAGAAGAGTTACAGGCCTACAAGATCTCTTGAGAGAAGTTAAAATAAATCTTTACTGACTGATTTTTTTTAAGCAGGAAGAAAATCCATTTATGAAAAGGCTTCAAGGCGAAATGCTACCTGAATTCATATTCCAACTTCTCCTTCATTAGAAGAGGTGCGACATTGTCTCCAGATGCTGGATGTTACTTGTTCTGAGCAGTAGATGGAGAGAAACTACTCTAGGGGAAACAAACTTCCACTCTGGCATTGCTGATCTTAAAATACAGTGTGGTCTGTATATGCAGTCATGCCAATCAGTCAATCAACCTACTCCGAGATATAAGTTACACACACACAATACTAGTGCTGTGTAGGCAATGAAGAGAAGCTGGCCGGCAGTATCTGACTTGTAATAGATAAAGTCAATGCATCCCTCTCAGTCCCCCTGTTTAGGGACTGAGGTGTCACATCTCTGCCAAACCCCTGAAAAGGAGCAACATTTTCCTGTTTTGATTTGCTTCATGTTGTCACACTAAGCTTTTTTGTTGTTATAGTAAGCTTTTTTGTTGTTACAGTAAGCTTTTTTGTTGTTACAGTAAGCTCTTTGGGGTTTTGTTTTATAACTTCAGCCTTCAAAAACAGAGACAATT
>JAWLRI010000240.1:4387851-4420537 GCA_034781795.1 Crypturellus tataupa
AGTAAGCTTTTTTGTTGTTACAGTAAGCTCTTTGGGGTTTTGTTTTATAACTTCAGCCTTCAAAAACAGAGACAATTTTTTCACCAAATCACCTGATCAACATACATAGCAAAAGGGAAGATCCAGGATTTACTGCATTTGTTTCTAAACCTATCCTAGTAAATATTCTCAAGAATTTTGATCTCTGACAGCTTTGTTGGTTTTGCTAACAAAAAAGCCAGACTCTGAAAATGAAACACATGCAGCTGAGATTCCAAGATCCCACAGGTGTATAAATACACCAGGTGTCAACCAAGGAGGATCTCCCCGATTTGTTTATACACCAGTAGGAGTTACTTGAAGCTTTATGTCTAGGGCTATGTCTAGTTGATATACGCATAGAAAATCTTCCAGTTCAAAGGAAATGGGATAAAAGCCATATTCTAGCTACATGTAAAATGCATAGCTAAAATAAGAAAATACTTTCCCACTGATCACACGGAAACTAAGCCATTCATTAATTCTTTTGTGTCACTGCCAGCCCCAGGATGGAATTTTCCACCTCATAACAGTAGATTTGAACAAAGGACTGACACATACTGGTCCTAGAAAACAAAATCTAATTGCAAACTTTCAGTAAACAGAGATAAAAGGGCAGATTCTAATCTCAGATATGTGACATCAGCACACGCAGTAGCAAGCTGATGAAAACCACAATGATGTGCTGAACAGCAAAAGGTGGATTGTATCAAAATGGACTCTAGTCCTTGGACCCAGGTGAATGGCAGTATTTACATCTCTACCTTGCATGAAGATGTTATTTCACTGACATTTAAGTGTAAGAGAAGCCAGGGGCAAGGAAAGGGAGCTCAGCTCCCTTCAGGGTAATGGCTGATGAATTAGGCAAGGGACAGACTTTCTGTGAGATTAAGAAACTCAACTCACACAGTAAATCATGATTTAGCCCATTCCTGACTTTGATGGCCAGGTGACTTGTGTGCTAAATAAGATTTGGTCTGCATCTAGATGAATGCTTGCACTAGACAAGGTTTTTCCAATAACAAGTATAAGTCAGCCCAAGGAAATTATGACTCTTCTTTGATACTTTGATAGATTCATCTTGGATATAACTGAGAAGTTGTCAAGGCTCTTGCTCAATTCATCTTGTACTTTTCAGTCCCCATATCTGGGTCAAAAAATAATTGCTTGGAATGGAAGAGGGAGAATGAAGTGCAGTTCAATAAATACAAATGCAAACTGTGACTCTTACGCAGGAATAATCAAGTGCACAATTATGAAACAGACAGCAACCAATCAAATAGAAAGCTGACCAAAAGAGCCCATAAAATTAAAAGGATCAGGAACTGTCCAGAGTCAACACTGTAGTTTTAATACCCAGTCAGCACATTTGCAGAACTTTCTTTATGCAATACTCTTCAGAAAGACTAAAGCTCAGAGAGTATATTGTATCCTTTTGAGCACCACCATTCAAGAAAAAAACTAATAATAAGTGTCTAGAATCAAAGATAGAAAAAAAAATAGTACTTGAAGAAAAGTTGGAAGAGCTGACAGTGCTGAACTGAGAATTAACTTGGTAATCATTATTTTATATAAGCATATGTAAAAAAAACAAAGCAACAATATGTTCTTTGTGTTTGCTGGTGATAGGAAAATAAGTAATGGGCTTAAATTAAGGAAAGAAGATGTAAATTAATCATGAGGAAAACAAAATATCTTTAACAGAAAGAATAATTAGGCATGGCAACAGAGCACTTAGGAAGACCATAGAACCACTTGGTTTGTATGTTTTTTAACAAATAATGCAAATATCTATGAAAAAGGCTCTCAGGATAATCAAGTCCCTCTCAATAGGAGGATAGGAAAGATCTCAAAATCCCTTATAGCTATATTCACCATGATTGTACCACAGGAGTATTTTGCAATGATTTTTCTTCTTTTGAGGGCATTTTTTTTTTCATATTTGTGATACATTGAAGGTATGCAGTTGTTACACATTGAGGAAAACCAAATATCTCTGGAATTCTTGGACAGATCAGCCAACATTTGGAAGAAATATAAGAGGCAATTAAGCTTCTCTAAGAGTGAGTGGAAGCAATGCTTGCTGCTGTCCAAAATGCAAGCCTCAGTTAGTGTCAGACAAAGACTGGGCTAAGCAGAGGGAGAAATGGGTATATTTGCTGTGGGCAAACTGCAAATACAGAGAACTGATTACTGTTTGAGGAAGGAATCATCACACATCCGAAGCCTAAAAATCCACATACATAAACACAGAGGGCAATGGGCCTCTATGACAAGTAGAGAAGCACTGGAAAAGTCTGGAAAAGAGAGAACAAGAGAGACAAGAAGATAGGTGGAAAAGAAATGGGTTAATAAGCAAGGAAACTACTTTTTGTTACTATTAGGAGGGACAAAGTTTTGTAAATTATGGTTCTATCAAGAAATCACCTAGCTTTTGCTCTTACCTTTCACTAGCTCTTACAAATATAAACAACGTTCCAGAGGCTAAATGTGGCCAAAGCATTTGAGTCATGAGCAGTATATATGAGTGTATTCATGAGTATGTATTCATGAGCATACAAACATGAAAACAGGCCTGTAAAACTGATATTGCTATAGAGCTATGCATTTGTCTTAGAATTTAAACATATAGTTTTAAGGAAAATAGGAACTCTTTATTTTAGACCCAATTCATCTATATTATCAAGGCTATGAATAGTCTGACTGACTGCATATATACATTTATAATTGGACTATACTGAACTTATTCCTGAGTCACCCCTGTAATGACTTTTTTTTTTAAAGATAGCACATTGGCTTGGAAACAGATCTTAGTCTCACAAAAGTACTACCTATTTGTTGGCAATCTGATTTTAATCTCAGACAATGATGTAGGCTTGTACTTTAATATATTGCTAAATCAGCATGTAAGTTGTCATTTTTTGTTTACATTTGAGTTTTATTTGTGTGTTGGCAACTCATTTCTGAAAGTTTAAATCAGCATATAAATCTGCAAATATTTCATTGCATTATTCTGAAATTAAAAAGATTGACATCAGAAAAAAAATGAGAGGAGTGGGTATGGGAGGAAGAGAACATTCATCCAGAGAAATAATCTGCTACTAGGATTTTTTCAGTTCCATTTTCTAATACTTGAGATAGTTTTAGCAAATGACTTCCTTTCCTAGCTTCTTCTCCTGTTAATCCTCCTGCAAAAGTATAACGCTTTCTTGTGGCAGTTCATCTCCTTATCCGGCAAATGAACATAAATGTTACAAAATCATCATTAAGAGAACGTTGAAAGAGGAATAATAAAACTGATCTATGGAAATAAGAAAGTTCTGATTAAAAAAGAAAAAAAAACAGTAGGACAACTGGAATGCCTGGAATTCTGCCTTTTCCTATTAGCGAAAAAGAATTAAACTCATTTATTCCAGCACAATATAGAATCATTTAGTTTGAATCAATAGGGTTAAACTTTTATGTTTCCATTCATTTTTCCCAGGTATTAATAATGATCCTTGTATTTAGGTATCTCATCTATTCTACTGAATTGGGAGTTTAGGGAGAAGCGAAGTAGGGAGAAGAATACTTTTTGTTTGTTTGTTTGTTTTCAGTCCTGAGCCTTTAAAACAAAGAAGAAAAAAAAATTCATCTGCATGATTCCTAAAGATTGCTTTTACTTGTAGAAAGTGCATCCATCTTAAAAACATGCTAATTTCATAGAGAGCAACACTATGGTCTCCTCATTGCTTCCCACATTCCTTCACCATAATTACTGAAAAAACTCTTTTTCAAGTTAGCAGATGACAGTAACATAACAGGCAGAACATGCCATTTGGGAATGTATTGTCTTAAAGAGAAAAGCATTCCCATCACAGCAAGCAGGCTGCATTCCAGGTTTCAGTAAGAGTCTAAACGCATTGGTAACACTGATCCAACATTATAAAAAAATCAGGAATATAACTATCACTGATCAGATTTTCCACTTACCATGTGAAGAGCTTTTAGCATATTATTCCCCAGTGACTTTCTGTAACCTGTGATCATTCTGTGGATTTCAATTAAAACAGGTTTTTATATGTATTATGTATCCTTTCTGAGAACTTATGTACAGCTTTGAACTAAACTTGGAAGGCAAATGCAACAAGCCAGGAGTTTCCCTCAGAAAAACAGACTTTTGGGTGTCTGAAGGTTGCTTCTGACAATTGTCAATGGTGCATAGAGAGCCTGAGAACTGAAGCCACTCTGGAAAGCTGATTAGGAGGAGCTGAATAAAGCATTGGTAGCTCCAGACAGAGGGGAATAATAAGAAAAAATCAGAAGCAGTGCTCTTCAGAAAGGAATAAGGAAAGGGGGGAAGCAGTACTTGAGAGTAAAGACTGGGAGATGGTAAGCCCAACATCCCCTAACAGGATCAATTACAGGGGAAAAGGAAGATGAGAACAGTAAAATACCTGTGTTACCCCCACCACACACACACACACGGTTGCTGGCATAAAATAGAGTGGGTGGCATCCCAAGGAAGAGGGACTCTTCTACTGCGCATATTCTCACAGAACAGGATTTTCCACAGCACATCTAGCAATTCAGGCAGTTAGACTGATCTCAACTTTATTTAGCACTTGCATGGTACTCAGAATATTCAAATGACAGCACAACACTGCATGGCACAAGACCAGGCTCAGAGCTGAGATCATGTTACCTGAGCTCCAGCTCAGCACTTTAAACACAAGTAAAAGCATCACCTTTTTGATGGATGGACAATCCTTAAATCGTGAATAATCGATGTGCAATGTGTAATGTGGTTTAAGTACTCTACTGCTAAAGGAATATCTCTCTCTGAAAACATTTGCCACAACATTTTGTGCCACAACCACAACATTTTGTACTCAGAAACAGCACTATGCATTTTCTACAGTGGTTGGAGTCCTTCAGTTGCTCCTGTCTGACCCTACTACCTAACATTTCTTGTTGGACAAAGTTTCCTTAATAAAACTAATATCCTGCAGCATGTCACTCTATTCATTTCTATGTCCTTTATCTTTTTTATTACCTACCAATTTTTCTGCCAAGACCTTTTCATGATTGATCTGTTACAGCTTTATTAGAAACTGTTCACTTACATAAGGCTTAGGGGCCACATTTATTCCCGATGTAATTAAAATGACCACAGTGGCTTTTTCTACAAGGAAAAGAAATGGCTGTGTATATTTAGAATAAAAAGTAAATTCCCAAATTATTCAGTTGTTTCAGTATCTCTTGTGTTCCCTCTAGAGAGCTTAGATGTATCTCAAGACAAGCACCTTGGTTTTATACACATCCTTCAACAACAGGAGATATCAACAATAATTACTCTGGGATCTGTGAGTCAGTTAATTGGATTTAAAATATTCTCATCATGAATCCAGATCAGACCTGTTTTTGAATCACAGGTTGGTAGACGTGCTGGAGTAGGAGATGTGCAGGAAATAATAGTTAGCTAAATCCCAATCGCATTTTATTCATTACCTGTTGTAACAAAGAGAACATAAATCCTAAGGTAGAACCAGAGGTCATATAGCTATAGTCTTCCTTCCCATATCTGTCTTATCACACAGTTTACACTTCTGTTTCTTTTGTCTTGCATGCACCCTTCCTCCCTGCTTCTGTCTCCAGTCTGTGAGAGGTTAGTTTATTACTCCATTTCAGAATTAAGTAATAGGTTTTCCTTTAACTTGTGTGTTGTGTTCACCTCCTCGCCTTCTTATCCTCTGCTGTCTGCTCTTCATAATTACTGTTCTCTTTTCCTTCCTAGAAATCAGCCATGAACCTGCCCAAGTTCAAATCTTTAAACTGTTTTCCACCTGCAACTCCAAACACTGCCAATTCCTCTTCATTGCATTACTTAACACTAGGACTGGCCCCTAGGATTTTCATGAGAGAAGACTGTGACAAGTTTTCTGACAAATGTGAGTTGTGAGAGGACAAATCCAAGAGGACAGAAGGAACACTTTATCCTTCATGGAAGCAAAAAAACTCACACAACTGTAAACTCTGCCCAGTTGCCCACAGTTTGGAATATTTTACACTCTTCCTACACAGATCTAAGTAAAAATACTCCCTTGAAGAGAATATAGATAAATTTTAGGTCACATGTTGCATTTTAAATGGGCATCAGCTATTTAAATAATCTTTGCAAGTGAAAAACTTTACTAATGGAAATACCCAGGAAAATAAGTTGATTTGACCAAGAACATAGCAAAGAAAGAGAGGTGTCATGCTGGATTACAGTCCCGCACTCAATCCATCTCCTGCCATGCTATAAAAATGTTCTTTTTTGAGAGCAAAAGTTAGTCAGACCTCATTGGTGTGTCCCACTTCATGCTGAGCAGGGAGTTCCGTTCACTTCAAAGAGTTGCTCCTGTGACTTCACTCCTCCAGCTATAAACAACCTGTGTGATGGTTTCATGGCCTCCAAAGGCAGTGTAGGGAAAATGTAAATAACCTGTGACCTCTTTGAAAACCAAACATAAAAATGTCAGCTGTAAGAATAAGTGTGTTTTGGTCTGTGCCATTCTGTGTTTATAAGGTGCCAAGGAAAGTAATTATCGTGGTCATGAAAAATGGGGTGCAAAGTGTCCTTTAGAGTCTGAAGCTGTGAAAACACAGAAGACAAAGCATCCTCTGCAAGACTGCTAGGTAAAAGGCAGCAGAAGAAATGTATTTCTGTAAACTTTGCCTTTTTGGGCCATCCTCATGCAACTAGAATGGGGTAGTACCATGTAATCATCACTAACAATCTTTGTAGACGTGTTTATCAGAGAGCAAAACCATCAAACTCCATGTTAAGTATAGCTCACATTTAGCAAGTCCTTAGGAAATCAATGTTAGTGAAACATTGCAGGTCGACCAGAGGTGGAAATTGTTTGCATAGGCCGCCTGTCAATTAATTCAGAGGAAAAACAAAACACTTATTTGCAGGTAATTTGCTTGGAGGTGGAGGAGATGAGGGGAGGAGGAATTCAGTTTAAGGCATAAATAAGTACTCTGATACAAATAATCTGCTGAGTTGTTTCTGTACCTTATGATTTACTTTTCCCACTCATGCTGAACTGCTTTATTTCTACTATTTGCAGTCCACGAGAAAATACACTTATTTCCAATTCCTTGTCTTTTCCTCAACACCATATTTAGAATTTCATTCCCACTTCATCTTTACGGACCAGCAGTTCACACTCTATTCTTTAAAATGGGAAGGTGCAGGGAACAGTGAAGGTGTACCAAGAGCACATTCTCTGAGCACAGGTTCTGCAGAATTGCAGGTGTAGCACAGCAAAATATTAAGTTCTCAGCTGCATCCTTCCAATAGCATAAATTAATCCATCCTTTTTATCCCCTGGAAACCAACTGCAGAGTACTGCAATCTGTAGCTTCTTCTTCCACCCTGGGGATCTTTCCCTCCTTATTTGGACCAAGGAGAGAGACAATTTTGCCCATCTGTTTAAATGCAGTGCTGATTAATATGCTGTCAGGAACCCTGAAAATACATTGATAGAAACTAGCTGATGTGAAACTTGAGCTAGTTAATGAGTGCCTGTACATATCCCTGCATGACCACATGTTGAAATGAGCCTGCATGCATGTGTGCTAATATGGGATTCTGCCTTAAAGCAAAAGAGAGAAATGCCCTGTCAAAGAAAAGCATCTGAGATTGCAACTAGGTCAGACTGCTCCTTTTGCACCTCCTCAGGAGCTGGCACGGTAACAGCAATACTTCTCTATGATAAGTATTTAGATTTGTCATGTCTGCACCCACTGATGTAGGAATTATGGAAGTGGCACCAGGAGCAGTGATGGAAGGATAATTAAAAAATAATTAACAAGAATAATTTGCAAGGGGCCAAGGGACAAGAGCTTTTATTTCATCAGCTATTGTGATTAAAATACTAGCAAGTGCTGTAAAAATATCCTTTAAGAAAAAAAATAAAACATACGCAGAGAGAGAAGGCACAGACTGGGTAATTACCAATTATTTTCCTTTGTTCTTTTGTCATACTAACTGGTATGACCAGTAGTTTACTCTAAGACAAGCAGTTAACAAATCACCTTCCCCCTCACTCTGTAGAGTAACTCCATCAGCATGTTAATATCTGATAGAGAACCCAGTTGCACAGATAAAAGGAAAGAGAAGCAGCAGAACAAGAGACTCAACACACTTTAATGCCCCTGGATCAGTTATGGTGGAAGGAAGGGAGGAAATCCTGTTTCCTGTCAGCTGCTCCATTCTTATTTGAAATGTCTTATAACTTTGTAAAAGAAAAGAAGAAAAGGAGAATGAGTTTTTTCAACTTTTTGTGATATTTTGTGATTTGTTTTGATTTTTGAGACTAAGAAAGATTATACTCTATCCGTAAGAGTTACCTGCTATAAGGGTTGTTTTGAGCCTGTCACATCTTCTTAGCAGTTGATTATCTTCCTCTAGCAGAGGCGGCTTGCCTCCTTATCTAGCAGCTCCCTGCTGCTGGTTGTGCTTGTTGATCTGTGCATAGCACTGAAAGACTGTCCAGTTGAGCATAAATCCCCCAATAAGAGAAGAAATCCCACTGAGCTTCTACACATCTCTGAAAATGAGCCAGTATCTTCCATTTAAGTATTTTCCCTGTTGTATCTTCTTATTTGCAAGCCCTGTGGTCCCCATCACAGACCTAGCCTGTGGATGGGAGCCTACAATCAACCTTATCACGCTCAGAAGGACATGCTTACTCAGGCTTAGAAGGGCAGCTTTTTTCCCAGGGTAGTTTCAAGTCCCAAGCCTGTTCCCTTTCCTTCAGGGTACATTGATCTCTGGCTCCCCACAGCTCCTTCTTCTTCTGGTATTGCCTTTGTATTTGGCCTCTGCTAGAAATGTGATTAAATGGTACTGGTAGCAAAATGGTTCAGAGGTAGAAGAACTAACCCAAAACATAAGACAAACCAGACAAGAAGCCTTCTGTTATTAAAATACCATCCAAAGAAAGGACAGAAATCCTAGGTCAGCATTTGAGCTGAAAATTCCATGCCAGATTTCCAGGCCAGTACAGCACGAGCACATTTCTGGGAAGTATCCAAGGCTCTGAATACTTTTTTAGACCTTTCAAGTTCAGCAGCATTAATGGCTGTACGAAACATGCAAATTAACTGCCACATGTGAATTCAAAATTAAAAACTATAGAGAACAATGTGGAGATACACATTCCAGATGCATATATTGCGTATCTGCTTGGATGCTAACAGAATAGCTTCTCTCAGGATTTTGCCAGGTTCCCCTATTGTGATTCTATCCTCTCTTTTGAGCAATCCAGTTTGTAAATGATGATAGGAGAGTTAAGCTCGGTGATTATTAAATACTTCCGACTGCTCAGTACATTTTCATCTGAGGCTTTCAAATTCCACATTTTTATCTGTGCTGCTTTTCAGTCATTGCTAAGTGCTTCTCCCCCATCCTAAAAAATCTCTCTTAGGCAAGTTTGATCTTCCTGCTGTCAGAAGTACTATACAATATAAAAGCTGGGTTTCTATCAATTAAGTGTATCTAGCCAGATGCACATTCGGTTCTTTTTTCTTCCAGTCCCATTCTCTTCAGCACAAGGAGTAGGAATTAGGTACCTGGCAGAGCATCGACAGCCGAGGTCTTACCTCTACACAGGTCTCTAGACTAGAAATTCTTATAATCACAGTGAGGTTTCCCCAGCGTCACCAGAATACAGTACATTCCAGTGAAAAAAATTATCAGCAAGTACTCAGGAGTGATCATATCACTCCTGCAGATTGCACTTGACCCAGGCAAGGTTAATTGCCATACTTAGTCTCTATACACATCGGCCATACATTAACAACCATTTCTAAAGGAAAACACGAGACTCAAAGTCCTGATTTTCCAAATGGGCTGTGTTGATTTCATGATGCTGTTTTGTTTTGTTTTTTCTCCATCCTCTTCTTCTTTTGTAATCACTGAGGTCTCCTCTATACAAGGGAAATTCTCATCTTCAGCATCACCAGTCATAAAACATAATGAACCCAAACATAGGTGGCACAAGAACTGCTGTGACTGATAACACCATTAAAAACTTTAACTAAAACAAAATATAAACTAAAAATAAATATAAACTAAAAACAAAAAATATCTTAAATCTGCCCACAGCAAGTCTCTTCCATGTGCTGCTTTTAGAAATGTAAACTCTTCACACTAGGACTCTTTGCTGGAATAAATTAGAGTTCACGGGTGTTAGAAACAATAGGAAAATATTAAACATCAGCAAGCATTACAAGGTTATCTTCTGAAGCAAGGAAAGCTCCAGAGTAACCCTTTTATTTATATGGGTTTATAAAACCCCTTGAAGGGCACAGCACTTTGACAGACACTCCTAGCATGTGACACTGTCACCCTGCCTCAGACCCTGTTATACAGGGTTGGCTACGCTTCTCTGACTGTCTTTACACCTTTCAACCAGAAAGTTTGCCTTTCAACCAAAAGTTCTCTGCCTAGGAAAACCTACCAAAATACAGTTCAAAGCACCTATGGAATAGATGGAATTCCTCAGCTGCCAATTTGCCAATAGTGGTGCAGTATGTACCAATGTTTCAAGAAATACCAGTCAGTGAATTTTCAGATTCACTAGCACAACACAATGAAGAGAAGTTTCTGGTTAGGCTGGACTTAAGCACAAATTTGAACACAAATGCCTTATTTATACCTTGTATTAACTATAGATTTGACTCCTCAAAAAATTGTTATCAAAATGAATTGTCCTTGAACATCTGGAACAGTTTATTCTGATTTTTCAAAATCATTGGACTTTTGACTTTATTTTAAATGTTGTACTTGCTCTTAAAAACATGAAAAAAGTTGTTAAAGGAGTTTCAATACAAAACAAACAAAGGAAAGAACATTTAATTTTGTCAAATTAAACTTTTCATTGTGGGGGGAGGGGACAGGGATCAAACGAGAACTTATAGAAAATATTTCTCATTCATTTGATTCACCCTCTAAAAACTGTATTTGTACCCATTATTGCTCCCAATTACAATCTTTCACAAAATCTCAGAGTTCTCATAAAGGGATAAGTGCAAGAGTGCCCATCTATGGGCAAGTGCTCACATACAATGAAGGCCAACACTGGCAACAGTAAATATGTGTTAGCCAGGAATAAGTTTAGAGTGGAAGTTAGATTAAGGTTCCTTATTCATTAAAGAGCTGATGTTGAAGAACAGTTTTCCCATAGGAAAAAAGGGGAAGAAAATCTAACTATGCTAACATTGACTTTGCTACACATATGAAAGAGATGAAGCTATCAGACATTTCACAAGGCACTAGAGTAGTCTCTATAACATGGGATATCCTGTTTTTTCTCCCATCTTTTGTCTCCCATGACAGTCTCTACTTGGAAGAGTAATTTCAGGAGCTATAGAATAAAAAGCTGCAAAGTGATAAAACACAATTTATAAATAGGTCTCTGCACCCAAACAGAAAAACAGCTGAACACAAAATTTGTTGCTGCATTAAGATAAACACAGGTGCCCTCAACAGAGCAATAATCCTTCTAGTGCCATTATAATTTCCTGAAGGAAAAAACAGCATGGCAGCCAAATACTGCTCTATAAAAGCATTGCATATTGTAAACTATTCAGATAGTAAACTACCTGATTTCTGTTATAATAGGGTTTGTGCAGAGAATAAGAATTGTTAGGAATTATGTAAAAGTTTCTGCTTGAGGATTCAGAGATGGCAAAGATCTGCAGCAAAATAAGAAGAAAGGAGTAACATTCGGGCTGGAAGTTATTCTGGAAACTTCAACTTGTGCAGGAAAACAAGGTTTGTGGCTTCGCGGCTGTTTGCCAAAGAACAATCTCTAAGGTAGCGTGCACCAATGCAGTGAGCCTATAATCCAAGGCAAGCTTTCTCATAATAATCTCTTTTGTTATTACTTAAGAAAAAAAAAAAAAAAAAGAGTCGTTGTTATGCAATTTGCATCCAACTGAATCCTGTATTTTAGGAAGAACACAGATCTAGATAGCTCTGTTCGTTCAATGAGTCTTGTTTCCTCCTCCAGTAACTTGATTTTTATTTACCAAAATATTTTATTTACCCAAACTTATCACAGCTGCCAGTGAATTTTGGCTAGCAAAAGCTGCTCCTCTTGCCCTGCTGTTAGAGAGGTTGTAGAAGCAGATGGAGCCAAAGGAAGTGGTGACCAGGCACCACCACAATACTCAGTACTGCTCAGTACTCATCTCCAAGAGGAGATGAGGCACAGCCATCTGGTAATGCTTCTACCCCTTTCAGAAACTTGATGGAGAAGGCAAAGTTTTTGATTAATGTTAACAAAGTGAAACAAGGAAATTTCATCCTGGCTTTATCCTGAAATGTTTTCTTCATAATTTTCCTTGACATCAGACCTTTCAGCCATCTTAGGCCAATGCTGCAACATGTTTCTCCCATATTATCTAGAGTGACTCCTTTATTTCCATGCAAATTGCCAGCGGAAGTTTCTAAAGTGGGAGCTCTTTCCTCTTAGGAACAAATCTGTATCATCCAGCTGTGTTTAAGAATCAGGCAAGCATTCATCAGATGATAACCCATGGTGACTATCCAGATGAAACATACTCAGTCCGATAACCTAAAGTGAAACCCTCTGTTTTCCATTACTTACTCTCTAGTACATCTGTTACACTAACAGAATTTCTTATAGTGCTGAACCTGAGAGTCAGAAAAGCTGCATACAAAGAGCAGGTGCCCACCACTGCGAGTAGAATAAGTAGATAAAAGTAGAATAGTCGTTCAACTTATTTTCTTCTACACAACAGGATTAACTTCCTCGGGAATTTAGAAGTTGTACTTTAATTTTATTTTTGACTCTTACAGCATCAGAGTCAACAGTGGTAATCTTCAGCAAGCCTAAGTTAATTAAGTTTTCGAGTCACATTGATACTTGTTTATTTATCTCCCCATGGTACTGCAAAATCTCCAGTCATTTTAGCACCTTTGAGGGGATAAGGCCAAGAGAAAAAACATATATTACTTGAGCATTTTGTAGAGACCAAGCAATGTAAACAAGTGAGAAAATCAACACAGTCCTGGGCTTTAGAAACAAAATGTGGGGTAAAGAATTTTGGTTAAAAGACTGCACGCATATTCACAGATGTATAGTGTCTGTTTCTTGATAATGCATAGCAACACATATAATAAGAAAGGGGGAAAAGTAATCTGAAAATGTATTTAGAATTACATTTTTCTGTACAGACACTCTTGAGAAAGCAGCCTATTGTGATATAAAAAGGACCATATTGACCTCTTGCTTTTGGCAGTTGGACTGGCAATAACTGTCTCTTTTTATTAATATTGTTTTTATCTAGAGATGTAATGACCATCCTACATAGATGAAATGAAAGACATTTATTTTATTTCTAACACCTCACTGGAGAGAAAAAAATCAATGTATTACACTAATTTGCTGAATAACTTCTTGCTGTCGTGGAGAAAGAGTCCTCGAGGGTCAATCTTCTCACCTGGCATTCAGAAACTAAATGCAAATTATTGTGCCAGGCATGTTGAACCTTACAGTTGAGTGTACTGTAGTCTACAATCCAAATGTGACCAGCAGCGATGCTGTTCATTATGGAGCAGTTCTTAGAGGGCAACCTAAGTCTTTCTTCAGACACTAATCAGAAATTTCACAAAAAGTAATGGAAACCATGGAACAGCATTTGCAAACCCAAACGAGTGGCCAGATAGTAGGCCTGCCTGGGTGAGCTCATGATGAGCTGGGACATTATCCTCTCCAGGTACTAGCAGAAATGAATTGAACAGTTTAAAAAACAGTTTCACTCCACTCACTCCTCCATAAAGGAAGAGAGATTTCATGGCATTTTCAAACCAAGAATCCTATCTAAGACATATTAAAAAAAAAGGAGGTGTTACTTTTCTCCCGACTATGGTTCTACAGTAGATGAACTCAATTCATTTGGAAACTAAGGCCATGCCTACACTGCAGCAGCTGGCAGTATAACCAAAATATCCAACTTGGCTTCCTCAGAGTACTGCCAGCTGAAGAGATACAAGCAACTGTGTTTCTCAATGCAGGTTAGAAAACCTGTATGGAAAACTTAGAAAACAGTTGAACAGGTTTAGCAACCTTCACTATGCTTTATACTGCTGTAACAATGCTGATAACACTAATTTAAACATAGCTGAAGTCTTTCCTGAAGGACAACTGTCCAAAGATCACCTGAAGGAATAATCATCTCAGTTAACAGCAGTCAAAAACTAATTTCAGTTTCACATCCTCGGTGCCAAGTGGCTAGGGACTGCTCTGAGCCTCCTTGCATTTTTTTCAGAGAAAATGCCAAGCCAGTTTGCCATGCCACAGACTTGTCTGTCTCTGATCCCTGGAGCTGGTGAGTTAAAGAGGGAGCTAAGGGAGACTCACAAAGCAGAGGCAGCAGCTCCCTAAGCCTGCTGAGAACAAACTATCCTGCCAAATAAAATACCTCTGAAGGAAAAAGATTGCACAAAATGAGAAAAGTTACCAGTACTTTTGAAAGTTCTATTCTTAATTTCTTGGAGCTCTAAGCTATGTTCATGAAGGCGATTAGGAGAGGGAGAGTTAGAGCACAAGAGCAGTGCCCCGATTGCTCATTTGGCTGGGACTAATTACACACCAAGCATGGCTCAGGCTGTCCCCACGCACAAAGCTTTGGTGTCACCACAGCATCCCCTGTCAGGCCAAGTTTGCAGCCTGTGGGAAAACAGCAAACAGATTTGATTACTTGAGCAGCTCAGCTTCAGTAAGCTTCTATTAACACTTGGATTTGGGCTTCTGATACATTATCAGGTGTCATTAGCTCATAGGCCTTTTTCTGCCACAGGAAGGGACATTTCCTTCCAGGAATGGCAGTTGTGGATCTCAGTTCATAAATGAGATGCTTTTCCTTCTCTACTGCTGGCGTACAGCCCAGCTTGACCCAGAACAACACATCTAGTTTTGGGTATCAGGAAGTTCTCATTCAGACATGCCTTCTCTAGAGAGTTTCCACCATTCCCATTACAAGCACCACTGCCGTCTTCTCTGCACAGCTAACTGGCTTTAGCCCTGGTAATTTTGGATCACAGTTTGAAAATCAGCCAAAAATGTCACACTGCTGCAAAAGAATCAAACAGCATAAGGAAACGCGGTCACAAAAATGCAACCTGCAAGACACGTGAAATAATGCTGCTCCTCTGCTTAATGCTGCTAAGGCCACCACTGGAACACTGTATTTCAGTGGTCATTCCAGAGGAAAGGTGTTGAATAATTGTAAACTCTAAAGAGCAGCCACAAAAGTTACATAAACGGGTAGAAAGCATGAATGAACTATGGTTGCTTAAGCTAAAGAAAAAAAATGATTGAGCAGCCTCAAACATGTAAGAAGTTGCTGAAAAGAAAAAGAGAACAAGTTGTCCTCCTTGTTTATGGTAGGGAGCAAGGTAAATTACAGTAGTAGCAAGAAATAATGACAATTTGCTACAATTGTAGCAAGAAAGATTCAAATTAGACCTCAAAAACAACAATCCAAAAATTGTTGGCATATCAGTAACTTATCCTGTTTCATATACCAGGTGGATGAACTATTAACCCAAGTCTTCTCTGAGGCCTGCACTTCTGGATTATGTGATTCCAGTGCTCCACAGACAGGGCGAAATTAACACTATTTGCTTCTGAGAGATGAAGATCTTGAGCTACAGGTAGCAATGGAGCTGCTGAGCAACTCTTCAAAGGAATTCAGCATAGGCTCCAAGGCCTGATAGATTCATCACACACATCCCTATCACTACCATACACATGCAAACACTTCCCTATAACAGATAAAACAACATGAAAGGAAACATTAGTTCTTATCTTACAGAGGTCAGTACTTAGAAATATAGAAAATAAAACACTTGTTATCAATAACTGATCAAAACACTCTAATGTTTATTCCTTAGTGCCACTTGCATTTTACATTTACAAAATAATCCTGGTGTTGGTCATGCATGCTATATACCAAAATTTGTTTACACAGCTACATTTAATTTTTAATGTATTATTAATTGGAGGCTGGAGAGTCAAGTACTGTGGCTCAATAATTTTATGAGGACCTAATAACATTTTAACTTGCACAGCAACAAATAAGAAGGTTAATTGAATCTCAAGCTTGAAGGCACAAAATGATTACCTGCAGAAGCTAGCAAGAAGGATCAGTACTACACAACTGACTACATGCATAACATGGACTCACCCTTCTTACAGAACACCTTGTGTTGAATATCACTAATCCTTCTACTTTTGTCTCTTATTTGGGTTATTAAACATGCTGGTACCTTTCTGCCTTTTTTTCACCCACACATTTAGGAAATTTAGCTCTACTCACAAAGACAAATGTGGAAACAGAGGATGTTTTTCCAGATCTTACATGAGAAAATGGTCTTTTTGCTTTTGAAACATCAGAAAACTGTGGTTTTGGTAGCTTCATCCAGAATATAAATACTAAGTAATACAATATAGTTTCTGCTGAATTATGATCATTGAAATCCACATAGTCAGATTTTGTCATTTAAGTACTTCCCTCATTCACAAGTATTTTAGGTTGTTCTGTTCCCTCTCCAGGTGGAACAGACTCCAAGTAAATATTTTGCCCTCATCAAGGCCTCCCAAAAATATTAGGTTAAAATATGTAGTCCATTCTTCATCAGAACATCTTACAGAATTTGTTCCTTCATTTATAAGTCACATCAATACAGTCTCAACTTATTGTATTTACACTATTAAATGACAGAGAACTCCAAACAGTATTTTTCAAAATTATTTGTGCCTAATATACCATGTCACTCATCATCTTACACCATCTTACAACAAATATAAATAGATATGCCTTTATCTGCCCTCAGTCATTCACCCATCTCTGATTTTTCCTTATATGATAAATTATTCCAAGTATTTTCGAGAGCTGCAATGAATTTTTGGCAGGGATAGAAACATCTTCCAATAAGTTATGTCATCTTTGATCTATAGTTTACAGTGTAGCACACAAAACAGGAATATAAATAGTGAATTTTAGCTGAGATGGTTACAAACAAGAACACATCCACAGCTATCCAGTGAACCCAGGGCCTCCGCTACAGCAACTGGCCTATTAGCCTTGTTAGTAGGATGAATTAAGATGAATTTAGATGGACCAGCAGATCGGAGAACAGTTTGCATCAGCCACTCGTTACTAGTATTAAAAAGGAAATTCTACCTAGTGGTTCTTTTTCTTCTGTTAACACTCAGAAATACCAGAACTTTTCAAAATATGGCCAAGTCAAACTGTACTTCACTTCAGACGTGCAAGTAAGAGTTAAAAAACTTACTCCAGTGGGCTCTGGCTCAAGCTTTTCCAAAAAAGAACAAATTCCTATTAAAACTTTTTAATCAAGTTGGGATTGCACATAGCAGGGAGTGAGGTGGGAGGGGTGCTTAAAAATTCAACATTACCTAATATTCTAAAACAAGTTTATTTCCCAGCATCTCGATTCATGCTGTTGCACTTGGTATTCCATGAGACTTTGAACTAGTTGCAATGAGGTAGGAAATAAAGTCAGAAGTAAAGGTAGGGTGAGATTTAAAACAGGAAAGCAACAATTGGCCACGGGAAAACTTGGCAAAAATGCAGTTTATTGAAAGCTGTAGGAGAGGTGACAGTACCAGTGGGGGCAGCAGGGTCTTAAAAATAAGCAATAAGTTGCAAACTTGTGTAGTTGGCAAGAGCAGCAGCATCACTGTCAGAGCTGCAGAGGCAACAGCCTATAGTATCTGAGAACCAAGGTTGGAGTTAAGGACGAATACTGGTAAATAATAATAATACAAGGTATAATTTGACATGCCATTATGAAATTTTATGAATACATTATTACACTCCATGTAAAAATATTATGAGTGCTAACAAAAAAATCAATTAAATTATATGTGTTTCACTCCAACTATTCCTTTCAAAATTACATGTACAAAATCCATTTTTGATGCGTGTATGTGTAAACTAACATGGTGGTGCAACAGAAAAGAAAATTCACACCAAGATACTTCACTTTGTTCTATAACAGACAGTAAGTGTCTGTTTTACAAAGTGTATGTTTGCATAAAAAAAAAAATCTAGACAGGTGCACATGAAAAATCTCAGATGGATAGAGAAGCAAGCAGGACAGCTTAATAAAATTAACCTACAGTTGCTTACCTCTCCTAGAAAAACCTATGAGGCAAACTGCTGGTGATTTTTGCCATTTTGTGTGTCTGTTGTACAAGACTTGCTCACTCACTCCCAGTGGGGAAAATTTATTTGCCTGTCTATAACTTAATGGCATTGCAATTGGTTAGGACACTATATTTTTCAGGCGCATACATATGAAAGATCCTGTGATCTTCCTAACAGCAGGTCCCTGTGCATTTACACAGCAGGGAGGTTAAATCCTAAAAGTATGTACCAAAATAAATATGATTATTAGCCTTGCCATTGTAAAAAAGAAATTACTCAAAAGCGAGACCAGTACAAATCTGCTCAAATTGCATAAGACAATTTTTAAATCAGAATAAAGATTTGTACAGAGCTAAAAGAGCAAACAAATATACAATGGAAATAGTAAATTATCGCTATTATATGGGAGGAAGGTCTGACATTAAGGATTTTCTTTCTCTAAATATTTGAGAGTTGCATAGTGACTAACATTAAAATATCAAAACAACAGTCAAATTCGTATATCAGAAAGCACAGGCAGTGGTATAAGACTGATTACTAGGAGGTATGCAGGTAGCCAGAGACCAATTGAGGTAACAACACAGCTGTAATGAATGTACCCAACAGAAATATTCTGGCATTCCAAAATTATGCATTTTAAGTAATACCAGAATTTATATCTAGAAGAGTGTAGACTGGGTCTTGCCCTCTCCCCTTAAACACTGAATCTTTACAGCCAGTCTAATTATTAGATGACTTTGCTTTAGCTTCCAAATCATTTCGTAGTTTCAACGGTAATAGTGTACTTGCTTTCCTTTTCAAAGGCTAACACTCTGCTTAGGGACCTTACGTGCGGAGCATTAAAATGGAGAGGAGACGGTCTCCTGTGGCAATACCAAAAATCAGTATTTCCTCTCCTTTCTCACGTTCTACATGTAACCAGTAATCAATCTCACTGCATATCACAATTTAGAACAGTATTTTATATAACGTGATTAGAATGGCACAAGTTGGGAGGAGAAGGAGGAGAAAAAGCAAAACGAATTTGCAATTGCCAGAGGAAAATTCATTAACCTTGATGGGGGTTTGGGGGAGTTGCATTCTAATGCATCTGGATTTTCCTTTTGATGTCTGATGCACGCTGAAGCTTTCATCACCCACTTGCCAACAGCTGTCTAGAGAATGCAAGAGCTTCCATCCAGGGCATGTACCAACTTTTTGTGTGTGTGTGGAAACCAGGTAAGAGTGGTCAGCAAAAGAAACCTAAGGAAATGGAATGGAAATTTGCTAAACAAGCCCCTAATCTTAACATACAGCTAGGACGTGCCTGGGGCTTGTTGTCAGACAGAGAGCCTGAGAAATTCTCGAGTTGAGTAATATGGGCTTTGTTTTTGTTATTTTTTGTTTGTATTATTGAACAGCAAATGTTCAGTTGTGGTTCTCTAGTCATATTCACTATATTAGCACATGGACGCTTCATAAAAGTATAATGTATTTTGGTTTTCTTTCCTGGCTTTTCATTAGTCAAAGAGTGGGCGGAATAAAACAACAGTTTACATTACAGATGACAATACACTGTAACAGAAGTGATGGAGACTGAAAGGGAAGAGCATGGGATGTGCACCATGATGAAGACAGAGCAAGAAACTGCCCTTCTGTCAGCTTATCAAATGCTTTAGCAGGCACTATTTCATGCCCTCTGTGAGTCATCTTTGCAGAGTTGAAAGAGAGAGACAAGGTACCTGGTCCCGGCTGTAGTTAATGACTAATCAAACCTAGGTTCTTCTTGACCAAAGTAAGAATTGGGTTGCCTAAATACGTTCTAGCTGTTGGTACAACAAAACAGCTTTGAAAAAAGCATAGGAAAGTCAAACAAGATGACAAACACAGCAACAGTGAGATCAGCCACCTGATCCCTTTGCATTCACGGGATATCTGAGAAGACTAACACAAAAAGTGAGGCTGCAACCTTCTCTTGAATAAAAATCCAATGTAACAAGTCAGGTACCGTGTCACACCAACCTGCATGCATGCAGTACTGTGCACAGACAAAAAGAAAGCTTGGTTTGTCAACTATCAGTCTTTTCTGTGGCTTCTATGAATAAACTCCACGCGACTTGGCCACCTTATAGTCATTCATATCTGCCATGAATACACTTATCCTTCTTTGAAAACTCTAACATGAATAACTATCTCTTCTGGTTGACAGAAGTAGTGTGATACAAAGACAGAAAAGGTTGAGCTCCCTGTCCTTTTAAAGTAACAACCTTTTAATGCAAATGAATAAGTAAGCAATTTAGCAGGATTGGGGTTTTTTTTGTTTTGTTTTTCTCTTCTCTGCAGCTAAGGAGCAATTTTGGCATTATAGTAGGTATTAATGGAAAATCAGATATAAGTGGTAAGAATTGAAGTGTGGGATAAAACAGGTGAATCCATTATATTGTTGTACCGGAGCATCTGCTTTTCCATTTGAATATATTCTTCTCTAACGGACTGTGGTCTGTTTTGTTATGGCCCACTGAAACATTACTGTGACATTACATCAGACTATGCAACAGATTTACAGGAAAAAGTTACAGTAGAACAAGTATGACACACTTTTAAAAAATGGTACGTATGCAAAAGAGTTTATGATAATACAACTGTAGATATATTAAATAACATCAAAGAATAAATTTAAAAGCTCTTATTTCAAATGTTACTGTCTATATTTTCCTGCCTCAGTTCGTAGTTTACTTCCCAGCCCCGAACTTCACAGCTTTCTTGACAGTCCAATCAGGAATCCACGTTGGCTTCTCTGTCTGTGTGTCTCACTGGCTAGTCGGGATGCATCAGGAAAATCCCCTGTAGATAAGTATTTCTACCTCATATGCCCACACAGGTTTTAGATGTTCCTGGAAAATAATGTGCATGCATACGTAGCCTCTGGAGCAAGTATTTGCATGTACATAGTTGCAAAGTCACTAGCTGTTTCATGTTGACTTACTTTATGTCAAGATTCAAACATACGTCTTGCTGTAACAACATGCTGTTGCTCTGATATTTTGATCTTAAGATATTTTTAATACTAACAGCAAGGGTCCAACACTGGCCTTTTGTTTTACCCTCCTTTACCCTGCTTCTAATGGATACTGCTTTTTGAATTTCATGCATTCAGACTAGACTCACCTTAAAAACATCCATATTCTTTCTACTGACAGAGTGAAGAAATAAAATGAAATGCAGACAGTCTGGGCTGATTTCCTGTCAGTTATTGCTCATTGCAAAAGCTAGGGAGACCTTGTTCTTCCTCAGGTCCCTGTATAGACAACAGATGTCAGCTCTTTCAAAGGGATATTTACTCCATCTTAAGATCAGTGGGATAAATCTGCTTGTGGAAGGTGTCTTCCTCTCTTGACTACAGAGGAATTTTCTACAAATACTGTGGACTAGATGACAGGGAACTAAACAGATGAAGCTACTTCCAAACTATTAAGCAACAGCTATACAGAACTCAGTTATACTTGAGCTTAATTAAACCATTAATTCCTCTTAGCTTTACCGTTTTTAAGGTAAAAGTACTGCCTAAAAAGGTTTCTGAGTACTGCCACTACCCTTCCTCACATCTGGGTAGCACGGTCACACTGATTCCCAGGAAAGCAGCCAAGCCATGTCTGCATTCAGCATTTGCCAAGGCAAACTAATCTCTTGCCTACCTTTAACTTATTCCTCATTTGGAAGCCCACCTGGAGCAACCAAGTCCTCAAATCTAATAAAAGCCCTGAAGTTATCACCAGGTTTTGCTGACTTGCCTAAAACGTTTCCACATGTCCAGGGCTGTTCATCTTCTGCAAGCAGTACTGCAGAAAAAGCAGACGCTGGTGCTCGAGGCTCAGGTCCTGCAGAAGGTAGCGACAGGCACAGACAGCAGGAGGGTGGCTGAGGAGGTTGGAGTCTTTGAATAAAAGACTTAACTACACAGGCAAGCTAATGACCTCAAGAAAGAGATCTGACAGGCCATTTAGGAATGTCAACAGAGCATCTAAGAAAACAAACATTATTTTGGTTGATTCCATTAATCTTGGCCCAAACATTGCTTCCTAAGAGCCAGCACAATTCAAAATGGCAAGTACTTTATCCATGTGACAGAATAATAAGAAAATTGCCACTCAGACTTAGAAAATGAGCCTTTTCCATTTTCTGACACCCATTTATCCAGAGGAAATCAAGCAATATCTGAAATTACATAGGGCTTATCTTGAAAAAATATATCTTATTGAATCATACCTGTCAATATAGTTTTAACCTTTGAAAAATAATTTCTTTTGAAAAAGAAGACTACTCTTTTGCAAGAGTAGTTTTTGTACTGACCCATAGAAATATTCCAAAGAATTATTTCATATTGTAGTATTTAAAGAAGTCCTCTAAAATGGGATCTCACCCCCGCCTCTAGCAATTAGTCATTTCAAAAATGACATTTTACCTAAGTACTGTGACAGCAAACATTAGTAATTAACTAGTTATTAGCAACAAAATATTCAAGTTACCATCTACATTTAACAAATCAAAATCTGAATATCTGTCTCTACATGACAACATAATAAATAATTTTCCTGAACAATCCTAGCATCTAGGAATATAATTTTACTTTCTTATAGGATACAGCATTTATAAACTTTAAGCAACCTAAAGAATAAATCACAGGCCATATAGAAAGGTTAACACAAATCAGAAAATATACAGAATGCAATATATGTTAAGATTACCCAGAATAAAGATTAGAGTAGTTTGGACATTCTCTTACTAACACAATTTTGTTTTTATTGAATTATTTGTCCAGTCCAATTCAAGCTAAGTAGTAACTCTTCCATTAATTCCCTTGGAGCTATCTATAATCTTATAGAAAGTACTGTTAGGAATTACTTCCAGTTATTTATCCTTGATGTTCCTGTTTTCTTTTGCTCAGTTTTAGCCTATTATTCCAACTTTATCTTCATTCTATGCCCTGCTAATATATTCTTGTAAGGTATGAATATATCTACAGCTACATAGAAATCTTTCTTTCACACAGATTTAAGTAGCAAAAATTCACTGAGTAAGAACTAGTGCAAGATTCTTACGCACTATAATAATCTCACAGTGACAGACCTGATTGATTTATTCATCATGAATGAGATATCTGATGAAACTAGCCCACATTTTTCTCACAAAGCATTCGCAAATATGTGATTTTGGAATCTTCTCCGGAAACTAGAGCATTTACCCTACAGTCAGAACTAGAATTACAGTACAGGTAATCCATGCTAGCTTTAAAATCAAGCCAGCACTGATATGGTAGTGAACCAATTGCTTATGAGCTGCAGAGGCCACAAGGGACTTAGTGCACTTAATGACGAAGTCAGTCCATATCCCTCCCTGTTCCTCCACACCTGGGGATACTACTTTGTACTATCAATCCATACCAGCTGCAGAAATCAAAGGAGACACTTCAGAATTGCCTGTCATTTTCATGTTTTTTATACCATCATAATCACTTTCCTCTCCTGTTTTTCCCTATAAAAAAGGCTAACACAAAGAGAAGAAAACTGTGCTCTGGAAATTGAGGATTATGCAAAGTTTAACGCAAATGAAAAAGGCTTTCCACGGTCTCTTTTGGTTTTATCAGTCTTCTGTATATACCTTGAAAAGCATGTATTTCTGACATGTTGCTTTTAATTTGCAATGATATCCTAACAAACAGATCCCATAGTCTTCTATAGGAAGATAAGGCAGAGTGCTGAAGAAAAGGAAAGAAGACATCTAGCAGCTATTCATCTGTCATTCAGCTATTCAGAAAGTCAGCCTATCCCTTTCGACTCCCCTTTAACTATAGATATTTTTATGTGGATATATCTGCCAACCAGTACATAAAATATGACAAAGGCTACATCTTACAGTGTTTGCAGACATAGGGCTAAACAGGAGATATTCCCTCAAAGTTATGACTGAGACATCAATATGAGAAATAAAGTATCATAATCTAATTGCCCTATATAACATCCATATGTATTAAGTACTGATATTGTTACTGACAATGAAAAAGGTCCATGCAAACCAGCAATGTGCAGGTTTGAAGCACCATCAATTGCCAGTATTGAAAAATAAATAATGCAATAAATGCTTCTCAGAAGCAATATATATCAGTTCAGCTATTTGCTCAATTCACTCATACCTACAAGGTGAACAAGTTTCTGAAATCCTGCTATACAGATGAGCAGAAAAGTCATTCCTACATCATTTCAGGCTTGTGACTTTGAGTGCCTCTCCTCAAAAAAGTTGGAATTTGGTTCCTCTTGAGTAAGAGACAAAAGAGAGTACAACAGTTCATGAACTAATCTCAGGAACAGTTAATCTGAAAGGCAGACCTTGCACTACTGATTGCTACTGAACTTAAGCATTAGCCACAAGATATTGATGAATCACTTATGATCCAGCTGACTGCTTTAAACATTTTAAAAGTATATCTGAACAGAAGCCTAGGCTATGTTTCATCTCCCTCACCTCATACAAATGCGTTCAAAGTACTCAGCCAGCAAGTTCTAGGAAAAAAGAGAATGTGGGGAACAACGAGTGCACTGAATGGGAATTGCACACAATGACAGTGACCGATGCTCTCATCTCTCCTCCCACCTCCTAGGCAGCTTTCCTTAGCACTGTTTATTCCCTCAATTCTGTGGTTCTCTTCATCCTTCTCTCTAAGATTTATCCCTTCCCAGATTTTATTCCTTCTACTCCTTTTTGATTGACCTTTCCTCCTTGTTATGAATTCCTTTCTTCAGCTCTCTGCCAAATCCCCACATCTCATCCCTCCTGTTAAATTAGGTCAGCCCTGTTGTCCATGCCAGCCAATGTTTCTCATACATTTTGCAATCACTGACTGCTCTGAACACTTGCAGCCAGTAACCACAGCTGCTCCTGTATGCTGGAGGATCTGAGCTGCTGCCAAGTCAGGGAGAAATACATTCTTGCTGACTATTGACATCTAAGACTTCACAAGCTGGCCCCCACCCCTCTGAGCTCAAAAGCATCACAGTCAAGTCTGAGAAATATTGATCTCATCTCCAACTGTGGCCCACACCAGATGCTTCAGAGAAACAAGACACCCTGTATGGATAAATACGCCAACATTTGCTGTGATCCCATGGACAAAGCCTACAGCTAAAAGAAGATGAAATGTCTCTCCTGGAAACAAGGTCCAAGAGCTGACCCTTCCCAGAAATATATATCAGCAATATAAAGTTTGGAAAGAGCTCCCTCCTTGTGGAAGAAATAAAAGAAGAAAGGCCTCACAATACTTCTACTCAGAGACATAGCATAGACGAGAAAGATTTTGTTCATTTTGTTCAGCGATGACTTACAGCAGTAGCTCCAACCTTGATATTCATTTTGAGCTACAAATTGATCTTCTCTGTAGCTTCCATTACTAGATATGCCTCTACTGTGCTTTTTCTACCACACTATTTACTTTCCTTCTAAAGTAAGAGAATATCTTCTGCTTGTTTTACACATCTAAATCACATGAAAACATAGTCTTTTCCTCTCATATCACCTCACTTATCACCTACCTCTAGGTCTCCTTACCACACATTCCTGTTTATAAAATGAGACTACTAAAGGCACACACAGTTTTTCAGGCAATAAAGGATAATATATCATCGTCATTTTTGTTCTCTGTATTGTTCTTTTCATAAATTTATGTTTTAAATTTTATTTTTGGCCCATTTTTACTTATCATTAAACATCCATGCAAAACTATTGGTAACATTTTGTTATGCTGAAAACTAATCTTTTAATCTCCCTTTGTCTTTAATTTGTAATCCATGATCACAGCACAGGTGGGCAGCTTTTATTATCTTTATGAGAGACTGTGTCAAAGGACAAAAAAATCCTTAATCTGCATTAACCTGATGAGTTCAGGCACAGTTAAATCTCTTCAGTATTAATAAATAAATAAAATAGAAGTTCTTTATAAATTTACCTTTCAGATCTTCCATGAGAAATCTCAGATGGTACGTCAAATAATTTTTAAAATACCCAAACTGTTGGTCTTTCCAACTTCATTTCAATTCACTGAATTACCAAAACAACTGAGCAATATCAACATGAACTGATACTGATGGAGTACTGCATTTGTACTTTTTTCAGAGTTCATATTTCAAGTACACGCTTGACTCTTCGCACACTGCCAGTCTCAGAGAAACGTTCTTTGCTTTCATCTAAAACAAAAGATTATATTTCTAATAACTTTTCCTGAAAAATATTATTTCCATAAGAAAGACAAATATCTATTCTGCCAGGTACCACAGATGAAGTAAAGGAGTTAGTTAGTTAGTTAGACATAGCAGAACTCCCATATCCTCAGAGGCTCTCTCTGAATCTCTGCTTCTAGTCTCAATTTACGAGAATATTATAGATTTCATAACAAAATCCTTTTTCCTGCCTCAGCTCAATGCAGTCTCATTAAATGTTAAAACACACAGAAGAGTGTCTTCTATTGTATATTCTACTTCTCAGCCTTATTTCTTCAGTTGAAACAATTGATAGAGAATGACCGTGATTCTGCAGCCCTGTATTTCAGCCTTTCCCAACATGTATCCAGACAGGCATTCTAAGGATTTCTGTTTCAAAAAAATGAGTTTTTTTTTTCTTCCCTTATGCTCCCATCTTTGAGAGAAATGGACAAATGAGTCACAAAAGCAAGTCAATAAATTGAAGTGAATAGCTAAATGGAAAAGAACAGTCATAAATAAATTAAAAAAAAAAACACTTATCAACACAACGGACATTTAAACTTTGGCAGTTCCTGAGATACAGTTGTAGCCAAAAGGAAAGATGGACAAAGGAAAAATTAACCAATCTCCGTCACTGTAGGAAAAACAGTGGAATTAAATTGCTGGGTGGATTAACACTGAAAACAAAACCAAACCAACACAGCAAACTGTAAAGTAAACTTTTTGTGATATTACAGTTATTGTGATAACAAATACTCTCGGAAAAACCTTCCAAATTCTGCACTCAAGTTTATAGTTCCTGCTCTCAGACAATATTGCTCTGCAAGTACTTTCTGTTTCAGAATCTAAATAAACAAAATATTTAAAGGTTTTAAAAGCAAGCAACAAAATAAGCTTTCCAATCTAATGAGTTAGTTGACACTTAGAGCACAGAATTTGTCTCAAACTTTACTGATAATCTAGTGCTTTTGTCTTCAGCTGAAACATAACTAATTCTCATTTTTCATTTTGATACAAGACCAGTTATAAGCACTGAGATGGCTGTTTTTGATCACCCTCATTACCCACCATTTTGCAACTAGCTTGTCTACTCAATTCCTTCTCTTGGATAACTCATCAGCTGCAAACAACCAGTTCAGAAACCTCAGCGCTCCCTTATCTGACAGCAAAAAATGTTCAAAAGAATCAAAAATAAACAAAAACAAGCAATCCCTGCCCTCCCCTCCCCCCCCAAAAAAAGTATCCCATCACACACACACCAATCTTGCCACTCCTCTCCTTTTCTTCTTTCCTGTTCTACCAGATGCAGCAGATCAGGTCCCCTGACAATTTTCAACACTGAATTCCCTAACAATCATAAACCTGAATATCCTTTTCCCATCCAAATCATTGTTTTGCCTATAAAAAGAAGAGTCAGATAATTAATGATGCCTTGAGGCACAAATAGGGACATCTTCCAACTCATAACAACAGTTAAACTGTGCTCTCAGTTTATGCGCTCAAGATAGATTGATTTCATTGCATTGCTCTTTTGAATTCCTTTCCTTCCTCGAATTGTGCATCTTTATACAGCACTTAACATGGTGGGATCTCATTCTTCACTGGGGCCTCTGGGCAAGAAGCATCATATACAACAAATAACAACATTATGCATACTTAATGCTGATACAGATAATAAGGTTTTTAGAAGAACAAGAAATTTGATTAGATAACATAGCAAATACAATCATCTGAAACCATGCTCCCACTCCTTTCCTACACCACATTATTAAGTATGTTCTTAACCCCTGCCCATTAAACCAAAGACCAAAACCCCCCACACACTGTACTGTATCTATAGCACACACAGATCACTCACAATACCACTCTTATCTTCTCCTGTTTGTTTCTGCACTTACCGGAAGAGAAGGGCAAGTAGTTCTGAGATGAGCATTCAAATACGATCCCCCTCCTACAAAGGAGTCCAAAACTCCCACAGTAACAGAAATCATTTGGAAGACTGAGACTCAGGGTTCAGCCACCAGCAAACTTGGGGAGCTGCCCATCTCTCTTCCATGACTATCTCACCCTGCCTTCCAGGAGGAGGGTTCGAACGCTGGCAGGCAGTGGACGGAACTGATTGACATCTCCTACTTCCAGGGATAAAAAGTTTTATATAGAAGCATCACTACTCTTTCTTCTTACAGAAACATAGAACCACAGAATGATAGATATTGGAAGGGACCTCTAGAAATCATCTAGCCCAACCCTCCTGCTCAAGCAGGGACACCTAAAGCACAAGGTGGGTTTGGAAGATCTCCAGAGAAGGAGACTCCACAGCCTCTCCGGGCAGCCTCTTCCAGGGCTCTGTCACCCTCACAGGAAAGAAGTTCTTCCTCATACGGAGATGCAGCTTCCTGTGTTTCAATTTGTACTCATTATCCTTTGTCCTGTCACTGGCCACCACCAAGAAGAGTTTGGCCCTATCCTCCATGCATTCACTCCTCAGGTACTTACACATTTTGATCAGATCCCCTCTTAGTCTTCTCTAGGCTAAACAGGCCCAGCTCACTTAGTCTGTCGTCATAGGATAGATGCTCCAGTCCCTTAATCATCTTCGTGGCTCTACACTGGACCCTCTCTAGAAACTCCATGTCCCTCTTGTCCTGGGGAGCCCAGAACTGCCTCCAATACTCCAGGTGCGGCCTCCCCAGAGCTGAGCAGAGGGGCAGGATCCCCTCCCTCGACCTGCTGGCAACGCTCCTCCTGATGCAGCCAGGATCCCACTGGCCCTCTTGGCCATGAGGGCACATTGCTGCCTCAGGGTTAACCTGTCATCAACCAGGATTCCCAAATCCCTTTCCACAGAGCTGCTTTCCAACCTAAGCGTAGACACAATATTTGGAGATCATCCTCAAACAGTGAAAACAAAAGGCCTTTCAAAGCATAACAAAAATGTGCTATTTTCAAGAGCTGACATGAGTGCTTTATAGCATAGCCCAGCTACAGATAACGAAACTCACCGAGGTATTGCAGCCCAAGCCAGGAGTCCTTCTGCTGCTGCTGTTGTGATAGTTAACAGCTCTTATCAGTGTGGACAGGAGCACTTGAACAGCTAAGTAGTAAACTCTATCTTGTTTCTCTCTGTTGCCTCACCCTCCACATCCAAATTAAATTTGGGAAAAATAGCCATAGTTGCTAGTAAAGATTTTCCCTTATTTCCCACCCTGCTTCCTATCTTCTATTGCAGAGTAAAAGAGAAATTAATTGGTTTCATCACTGTGTTACATATGCTTTACCAAAGTTCCCTTCTCCCTCAGGCATGATACAAGCTTGGCTGAAAAGGAAAACTATGCAGAATGATGAAAAAAGGTGGGGAGTGGAGCAGGGGAGAGAGTAGGAGGGGGTAAATACAACCAACAAGGGTGCTCAACCTTGCAATATCCATCAGCAAAGTAGCCCGTCTGCCTGCCACAAGCTGTGTCCTCTACACAAAGCCTTCACTGCTGTACTTAGTAATGCTGCTGTCATTCACACAGCACTGATGGTCAATGCAATCACTGCAAAAAGATTGCTCTGAATTCTTGTTTTTAAGCATCAACCCTAACAGCCTTTTCAAATTTCCACAGAGGAGCTTTCCTAATTTGAGGTAAGATGAGATGCTGCTGCTAAAACCATCTGACAGTAAATTCAAGGGACAGTAAACACATGAGCTACACCTGGGGGACATACTCAAATACATCGACTACAGAAATAGTCTATACTTCTGAAGTGTGACATGCTACATTCCAGAAGAAAGTAGATTTTGGTATTGTGTTTTTAATCAAACCTTGTCACCTTAGAATGAGAAAACACAGCCCCAGCATTTTTGAAAATCTGTATTCTAGATCACTGTTTTCACGTTTCTTATTAACAGTCATTCTGTGAGCAGCACCTAAACCTTTCTGAGAAGAGTTAATTGCTCATTGAAGTGACGGAAGCTAAGCATAAAATATAAAGAGCAATGAAGCACATAAAAGAATTGGTAGGCTTGGGTTCGAAATGGCTTACATTACTCATGAGTGACAAAACCTCAAGCAAATTTTACAGATCATCCTAAGCATCAATTAGACTGCTATGCCCAAGACACCAATGCTTTTTGCATCTCTCCACCAATACAACTGGATTTCCTTAGTACCGCACATCTAACAGAGCCTCGGAAGAAAATGAAATTGTAACTTCTAAAACAGAACATAACTTAATGAAACACCATTCAGTTCTGGAAGAAATTTTTACTGGGAATCTCAACTGATTAGTGATCTTCTGGACCAGGTGAATTTGGAGCACTAGGCAGAGTGAGTTTATATCAGTCTGGAAATTGGCTCTTCCTAACAGATGCTACAGACTGTGATAAAAGCAAGCACTGGGATTTCTTGCAGTTTAATTCATTTTTAAAGAACAGGATTTCCAATGCACAGCTGCTCCAGATACAAAACCAATGTACACACACAGAACAGCTTCTGCCACAAAAGGCAGTCAGAGATGGCTGCAGAGCTCTTCTGAGAGCTCCTGGCTCCCATCAACAGCTAGGGACTATTGAGTTTCTCTGGAGAAGAAAAGAGTTCCAGTTGGTGAGTTAGTTTCCAGCAAGGAGCCCAGACCTGCATGGCCACCAAAAATAAGGAAACAGTCTCCCCTGACTCTCTATTTAATGACTCCATATAAACTTCATGCACAATGATTCCTTCATCCCACATTTCTTTTCCAGCACAGGACTCCCGTCTTTTAAAAGTGCATTCATGTTTAAAAAAAAAAAAAAATGTCCATCAGTTATAACTTTTCCATCTGCCCAATCAGTGTGGTCAGGCTGGATGCTGCTGCTAACTTTCTTAAAATGTATTTATTGCTACAGTCCATCACTTCAAACTATCAAAACTACCAATCACAAAAAACTATCAGACACTTTCATCCATCAGGTAAATAATTTGGATAAATAGCTTGGAAAGATGAAGAGCTGTATTAGAAAGCACAACAGCTTTATGTGAATATATTATTTATTGAATTATTATTATGTGCACTACTGAATGAAGAGTAATATGTTTTATAATACAGTACATCTAGAGGCCATCATTTTTATTTTATTTTTACCCATGCAGTGGAAATAATGTTAAAAGACCATCAATGATCTGAAACGTGGTCACTTCTTCATTTAAAAACAAGAATTAAAATAAATTCCTATACTGCACACACTCTATATTTCATTTCACCACTTTCATTGAGTTTTATGACCACATTTTTCAATTAATTTTTTCTCTTTCACTGATCACTGTGGAAAAAAAAAGACAACAGGGAAAATTGATTAAGGCTCTGTCAGGCCCTGTAACATTTAATAACAGTGGGTTCAGGCATTGCCATCTAAATCAAACAGACCCCAACAGTTTGATCTCTAGATTTCTCTGTTTGCAAAAAGGGCTTTATACCGGCAAATGCTCATGCTTGCAGGGAGCTTACTAGAGATTTAGGGTACAACTGACCACACAGAGGTGGCTGATGAAATCATGAAAATTATACAGGCAATGGGAGAACAGAGCAAAGGAAAGAGGGTGCAGGGAAAGAGGGGAAGGAGCCTTTCCCATAACATTGCTATAACAGCCTTAGCAGTCTCCTGTAACAACACCGAGCATAAAAAAATCAAGACAGAAGAAAGATTTTTAATTTGGCAGCTATTCTTGATCTTTGCTGTCAAAAGAAGTAATAGTATGTAATAACAGGGTACTTTGTGAAAGAATGTTACTACACAGACTGTAAAAATGACACAAAAGTTAGATTTTTGAGGTAAAACGCTGATCTGAAATAACATATATTGCTCAGGATTCCCATGCCCATGATGGACATGTTGTATTGCAATACAACTGACTTTGCTACTGACTTTGCTTTGAGGTGATCCAAATACCTGGTTTAAAGCTACAGACTTGAAGTAGTGTCAACCTTACGTAAAATAAGGCCTTCTTGTCAGAGTGCCTACTGAGTTCCTTAGGAAGCACAGACTGGGTGGACAGGATGCCTCTCTGCTAAATTTTGCAATCTCACAGAATCACAGAATGGTTGAGGTTGGAAGGGACCTCTAGAGACCATCTAGTCCAACCCCCCTGCTCCAGTAGAGACACCCAGAGCACGTGGCACAGGGTGGCATCCAGGCGGGTTTGGAAGATCTCCAGAGAAGGAGACTCCACAGCCTC
>JAWLRI010000240.1:4420637-4496270 GCA_034781795.1 Crypturellus tataupa
GAAGGAGACTCCACAGCCTCTCTGGGCAGCCTGTGCCAGGGCTCTGTCACCCTCACAGGAGAGAAGTTCTTCCTCATACGGAGATGCAGCTTCCTGTGTTTCAATTTGTAGCCATAGCCCCTTGTCCTGTCACTGGCCACCACCAAGAAGAGTTTGGCCCTACCCTCCATTCATTCACTCCTCAGGTACTTACACATTTTGATCAGATCCCCTCTCAGTCTTCTCTAGGCTAAACAGGTCCAGCTTGCTTAGCCTTTCCCCATATAACAAATGCTCCAGTCCCTTAATCATCTTCGTGGCTCTACACTGGACCCTCTCTAGAAGCTCCACGTCCCTCTTGTACTGGGGCACCCAGAACTGCCTCCAATACTCCAGGTGCGGCCTCCCCAGAGCTGAGCAGAGGGGCAGGATCCTCTCCCTCGACCTGTTGGCAACGCTCCTTCTGATGTAGCCAGGATCCCATTGGCCTTCTTGGCCACGAGGATGCATTTCTGCCTCAGGGTTAACCTGTCGTCAACCAGGATTCCCAAATCCCTCTCGGCAGAGCTGCTTTCCAGCAGGTCAATCCCTAATCTGTACTGCTACCTGGAGTTATTCCTCCTCAGGTGCAGGACGTTGCACTTGTCCTTGTTGAACTTCATGAGGTTCCTCTCTGCCCAACTCTCCAATCTATCTAGGTCCCTCTAAGTGTCTATTCTCTGTCTAGTCCCTCAAGATCTTAAGTGCAGGCACACAGGGGATGGCCCCCTTGAAACTCAAGAGATGAGCATGTTAGTCCCACTGGTGACCCATTTTACCCCCCAAAAATGTGATTGATAAACATCTCTCTTCAAGTACTTAGTCTTCCCCTATGAAGAAAACCTCAAGATAACTTTAAAAAAGTTGTATCCAGCTTCTGGACAGCTAATGTTAGAAGTGGCTGATTTGCCATTTACTCAACTTGGAAAGAAGTTTAAATGAAACAAAAATAAATTAAATTAAATTAAATTAAATTAAATTAATAAAAAAGAAAATAAAATAATAAAAAAGAAAATAAAATAATAAAAAAGAAAATCATATACAAAAGGAGCAGCCACTCAGGGGTCCAAAATATATTGGCATAACTATTTAAAGAGGAAACGTCTGAAGAAAAGATGGGAGCAACTCCCAGGTGAGAAATCACAGTTTATCACATTTGCATATATTTTCCAGCCTAACTTGAAGTTCTCAAAAGCTGAAACTCCTGATAAATGCCTCAAGAGGCTTCTTCATCATGGGTAATCTATGCCCTCAAGGGATGCAGTACCAGTCTTATGTGCAGTCTTACGCAGTATTTTGACTAAAACATATAGACAGTGTCCTCAAAATTTATTGCTAGATGAGAAAACAGACCTGCATTCTTTATTCTACCCAGTCCTAAATGGAAAGTGAATTAAATTTTCACACTCTCATCTCTGTTCTGTTTAACAGAAGCTGCAGTACTTCGCTCAGAAATAGCTTCATTATCTTCTTATCCATCCCTTACCACAGAAGGTAATGGGAATGAGACAGTGAAATACTTTTTTACTGACTATGATCAAAGCTGAATTAGATCACAGTCCGGTGTTCTACTTTCCAGGCACAGTCTTGGATTTTGGTAGCCCACATATATATGTTTTTTGATGTAAGTCTCAAAAGACCAGAAATCCATAGAATTATCTATTATAAAAGGATATTTCAAAACCAATATTTACATGTCCATAGCTTTCATATGCATGACACAAAACTAGGCTTCAAGTAACAACATCATGTGAAATCCTATCCCCTTAAATTGAGTTTATATGTAAAAAACATAAATGCAGCAGAATAAATCAGTAGTTTAACGAGCATATTGTTTCCAGCTTTGGCCATTACTGAATGTTTCCAAGGAAAGAAATAAATGACCCAAAGTGGGAATAATTATGAATCAGTACGTCACTGAGTGATATTTTTCCCCCAATTGATTAGTCTATGCCCTGAAGCATGAAAAAAGATAATCCCCATATTCTTTCTAGCACCAGATTAGTTGTTTTAGTTGCTTATTCGCAGAAGCAATTAACCTTCTTTTTAAAATTGCAATAACTATTTCAAGATTCAATATTCAGAGACAATTAGATCTCCAGACTAAGCTATATTTTTGGTATAAAATGTACTTCCCTTCTGAAACGCTCTCAGGGAAGTGAACTGTCATTTAGCATGCTAGAATCCACATTCATGCATAGTTTTTGTCATAGAGAATCCTTAGGAACAAAAACAAGATAACAAACACTCCATAGATCTACTCTTAAAGGAAAAAAGGACTCCCTTGTTTCATCAAGGACTCTGGGCAAGTAGAGATTGAAATACCTAGAAATGTAAGGGACACCATAAATTATTTCATATGCTCTTAGCATGTAAACATCAATTTTATTTACAGGCTAACAGAAAAAAAAATCCACAGAGGAGAAATTTTATGCAGAAAAATACAAGTATATTTGTATTTATGGAAGGAGCATCAAGATCACCAGTGCTGTGTGTAAACAATGCTACAGGAGAATGGGAGTATTTTTCCACAATATATTGCTGAAAAGTGTCACCTCTACATATTTGATTAAATAAATTGCCTGCAATCTTCATCTTTTGGATGATCATTTACATCTAATTGTAATCCTAATGGACCTATGGCACCAAAGACTTCACTGCTATAAATCTTACTAATGACAACATCTCTACAGCCTTTTTGTTTCATACCCCAAGAGCAGCAAATTGTCAGATCAGTTCATGAAGAAGTGGCAGGTTATTGTTCTTCCCTGCATTTGTGAATGCATCATTAATACTAATTTCATATCCATAAAATTTTAGTGGCTTCGATTACATACAGAAATCTCACTACCATATGTAAGGGACAAAAGCATGCCATCATGATAGAGCATAAGTGAATATTCACAAAAATTCAATCATTTCTTTCTGCAGTGGAAATTATAAAAAAAGAAAACTTGCAACTTCATTAAAAGCAATCCTTTCCAGACCTCCTTTAAGGATAAATATTTTTTTTGTTTTGAAACAGAATAAGTAAATTATTTATGTCAGTCTAAACGTGGTGGAACATTAATCCATAGTTCTGTAGCTTCTGCCCAGATTCAGCTGACTGTAGGCTATAAAAATACTCAAGGGAAGTTGGTTTCATTTGGATTAGCACACATATTTACTGTATAATAACTCACAATATGGAAGAATCTCACACTGAGATGGAAAGAATGCCTTTTAATAAAGGAGATCTGGATTGCAATGAAACCATAAGAATTTCTACTCAATGGTGTATGAAATGCAATTTAAAAGTTTGTTATTCCATAACCTATCTTTCAATATCAGTCTAGGAAAAAAAAATAGATTTCACTATCACAGTGCATGCCTACTGCAAGAAGTGAGAAAAGGACTACAGGAGTAATAGATCTTGTTATAGGACCGGAAGCAGGGAAACATCCTAATTTAACACATGCTAAATCAACAAGCTTTAAGCAGAACTCTACAGCCAACTTTCAGTAAAGTGTTTTCGCAAGAGCCCTGGTGGGGCACGTCATCTTTAAAGCTCACTGCTTTTTCCTAGGTCAAAAAAAAAAAAAAGAATTAGAAGAGGAAGATGGAATAGGAAGATGTTTTATGGATTATAGGGCTGTTGGAGTGCAGAGGAAGTGATAGAATTCTAGTGCTATTGAAACTGACATGGAAAAAAAAATAAAAAAGAACAAAAAGGAAAGAATTTCCCTAATAAAGAGTTTTGAGAATTGGTGAATTTATATTTATGTCTACCTTCTCATTCAATAAGGTAGGTTAAGCTCTGCTTGTTTGATCCATCTCCTTCTTCACCTGTGTCACCACCATCGCCCCAAATACACACATATTCAGTTTAGAAAGGAGAGCCTGCAGACTGGGGTGACATTCCAGTGCTCTAACTAAAATATAAATATGTAATAAAGGGATAAAAGTTCACTGTGATCAATTTGGAACTCACCTGTCACAAATACCTTCAAACTGTTGTGCTTGTTATAGGCTTTAGTTTATAAAACATGCAAGCTTTTCTCAGGATTGCCTCTCAGTTTGAAAAGGCAATCCTATGGGCAGCTTCCATTGCCATAAGGTGGACATATTTTTAGGTCCTGATATGATGCTCCATACATGCAGTTAGTCCTCCATGGCCAGACTGATTTCCTGTGCCTTCAACAGGGCTCCTACAAGTGGCTGCAGGAATACATCTTCCCTCTTTAGAAAGCCAAGGCGGCCTCTTAGTATTAGCTTGTGAGCCAAATCCAAGACCGGAGTCTGCAGGGAGTCTGCAGGGTTTTCAAGGCACAACTAGCCTCTCTAAGAGGCTCTGGTGGACAGGGCATCTTGTTTATATGAATAATGTAAACCATGAGGGTGATGTTTGTGTACACTAAAAAGCAACTGCATCATGTATTCAAACTGCCCAGAGAGCTTTCAGATAATTTTTTTGTAGTTTACAAGCACAAAATGACTTCTTTCCTAGATGCTAGCTCCAAAAACTTGAACTGAAAGTTAATCTGAAAGTCAAGCAAGGCTCCCATTTATTGCACATTGCAAAGATTTTGTGAGCCAAATCACACTCAAATTACAGGTATGAAACCACGTTTGTCCTCAAGGTCTTTGTTTCTGCCATGGCAGTTTGTCCTTGTAACCAAGGCTCAGTTAACAATTGTTGATAATGTATGAGCCAGATGGAATCCATTTTGCCTTCCTATCACTATAGGTTTCGTGATCTGAGCAAGAATAAGGCTATAATAAAACCTTTTTATCAACGAGAGTGATAACCATTAGTGCTGAGTCAGAAAATGTCATTTCTGTTCTTCTGTTTCTGAGATACCAGCTGCTGTTAAGCTACAGCTTTAGGGAATAACAAGAACTAATGGTAAAATGAAGGTGGTCTTCAAAAATAATTTCAAATACATATTTGAAAATACTGTGAAATGGTTGCTTTAGAACAATATTGCCTTCACGTGTGGTCTCCATTACTAATTTCACACTAAAATACAAAGAAAAGTTTTGGTGTTAACTTAAATATAATCATTTTGGAGAAGGGGAACATAATGCTGATACCCAACATCTGGTAACTGTGAGATAACAGCACATTTCAAGTATGCAGAGAAGCATCAGGGATCTTTAATTCATAATAACATTACAGTTGTGCTGCTTCATTTGAAGTCACTACTAAAGAAACTGAAGTGCTCCTCCGAAGATGGTCCTGATGGGCTGCTATAAATCTATATGTCTTGTGAAAATCTGCTGTTACTTTGGCTAAATCCCTAGCACTCTTTAGCCTACACAACCTTTCTAATACTGAGACATGTAAAGTGATAGCCAGATTACTTCGATTTCTCCTCCATCAACGACTACAATATTCCTTTGGAGTTACTCTCTATTAGGAAACACACACAGAGATCAATACTCAGATCTTTATCTGTTTCAGCTTTATTTGCTTATTCCCCACTGTGCTTTCTGTGGGGGAATGATACCCGGTGCTTTCTGTTTTACAGGATTTTGAACAGCACCAAGATAATAGTGCAGGAGATCAGTTTGCTTGAATACTAAATTCACATGCACTTAGAGCCAAAATTAAGATAAAAATTGCTTTATTGCTAGAGAAAGAAATGAAATTCTGAGCGTTTTCCACAGCTCTAATATTATCCCATATTCTTCTCCTTGCTTCACACGAGGGAAGAAATCTCATGCCTTGCTTTAAATCCCCATTGTCGTTTCTGTGGTAGCACTTTACACCAGCCTTTGAACTCAAGAGCGGTGGATAACTAAGCCATGAAGTAATGAGAATGCTGCAGACAGATGTTCACAAACTGCTGTGCCCACCAAAGACACCACGATCCCTGTCCCTGCCTCTGGGTTACAACCCTTTACTGGATGTTGTTGTCCCTAAGGTCTGTTGGCAGACAGGGAGGTACGATAGCTTCAGGCAAAGTCAGTAAGATATCGTTAGTAGTTGCAGATGATACCTCACCTCCTCGAGGAGCACTTCCACCACTGGATGCTTATGAGAAACAAGAGGCAGCAGCATTTCCCACCAGCTCCATTAAATCCAATGTAAGAATCAGTAGGAGAGCAGCTTGGAGCATAGACCTGTCTCACATGTGTGTGCAATTACAACCTAAACATTTCCAAACTTTACTTTGAGTTTTCATAGGAACAAAGATACATGCATGTAGCAAAGGCAGCAGAGTGAAGATAGCTGAGCTCTATCATGCTCAGCACTCTTTCATGCTTTTTTATACACCTTGGGACATTACAGCAGATCTCTGTGCCCTGTTCTTCAGTCTTCCCATGAGCAAGAAATATTTTTTCCTTCTCAAAGTTTTTACAAGTCTTAGTTCATTAGAAAGGCAAATATTTTAAAATCTCCTTAGGATGGCTTGCATTTATTTACTCTTCCAACATGCCTAGCAGACTATGCATGAGTTAGCTCACCCACTTCAGAGGAACATTCATGCCTTTAAAGGTAAGCATGCATTCAAAAACATTGTTGGATCAGGATCAGAGTGCTCACCACCAGATGGCACCCACAGGTGGCCAGTTTTATTCTTTTTTATTATTTACTTTTATGATTTTCTTGTGCACTAGCAATTATACATGAAAGTAGAGGATACTATCCCGGCCACTGTCACAGAGTTTTTCCTTTGTCGGTTTAAGGCAGTCTAACATTTAAAGTCTGGTGATTTAATATTTTTATCTGAATAGTAATGCAAAAGCAGGGATATCTGTAGTACCACTTGCAAATCAGACCATTTCCACCTCCCCACCTCTGCTTAGACTCATTTCGCTACTACATATTGCCATGCTCCAGGTTTCATTTCTCTGCATGTGCTTGCAAATTCTAGCACTGTGGACTGAAATGGAAAGACCTCACAGCACCAATAATAGAGGTACCAACATGAGATATCGTACCTGCTTGTTGTGCACTGCATCAGTGAGAGACACAGGTTAATAAGCAGGTCTGGGCTCAAGATCTGCAGCAGCTCCTTCTGAGAAGGTACCAACAAATCAAGTCAGTCCATACACTGTTAAGCTGTTACCATGCCAGTAATACAAACTCCAATTTATTGTGCACGTTTCCAAGGCCAGATGCCACCTGGTAGTGTCAGAGGTGTTCTCAGGCACACAGGAAGCCCGAGCCACACAGAAATAGCTTTTAGCATAAGGTTTATTCAAACCATTGTCCGATAAAGGGGGAGAGCACGAATCCTCCAGGTTTGCATGCTTCTGGAGAATTAGTTTGGCTCAAAACAGAACCTTAAGCTCTGAACGTCTGAAACCATCACAGCCTCAAAACATACCTCTCTGCATTCATATCTGCTGTTCATATAGCCTTAACATTGCATGGCAATTTCCCCAGTCTACTGGCACTGAGCCACCATCCTGTCTTACACTGAGTCACATAATGAAGCACTGTGAATAGATGGCATTTTAAAAAAGAATTAACAACATAAAATCAGTGCTATGTTTACTCCTAATAAGGTAGAAGGTATTCAAATCTCCAGAAAATTGAGCGGCACTCCACACTCCTATGATACACGATAACTCTCCTAGAGGGCCCCTTGTCCCTCTATTCCACTTTTCAATAGTTTCTCCTGCCTGGAACTCTCATCTTGGCCAATATTCCGCTATGTAAGCAAAGTTAGACTATTCTTCAGTTTTCATGTTTCTTTATCCAAGCTAATATTAGACAGGCTCCATCAAGAAAGATAGGCTCAGATATGAAAAATCACACATAAAGATTTAATAGTTAACAAAGGATTAAAGCTGCTTGAATAAAAATTTCAGCAAAAACTCTCAATTAAATTCGATACAGATAAATGCAAACTAATGCCATTGCTGAAAATAAGCTAAATGTTACATCTATATGAATAGATTCAGGGCTTACTACCAGCTGGACTGAGATTGTGATCTCATGTAATCAATCAAAGAAAAATCAGCATGACACTGAGCAGTAGTCAAACAAGCAAACCAGGTGCTAAGAGTCATTAGAAAAGTAATAGAGAACCAAACTAAACTAAACACTGTTATGTTACTGTATAGTTTTTATGAATACCATGTGGCCTTCTTGTCCCTCTCCTCACATTAAAAAGTCTGGGAAAAGATAGCACAAAAGGAGACAAGGATGATCACAGTTACAGAATGGTTTCTACATACGGAACAACTGAAATTACTAGTCTTAGATCCAGAGGGTTTACAGTAGAGATCTACGAATCTGTAAAAAGCTAGACAAGGAACAAGGGTCTGCTCTCTTTCTAGTACAAGAACCAGAGTTCACCAGACCAGGGTAGCAGGTGACAAGTTAAATAAACCACACCAAAAAATACCCCTGTGAAAGAAAGTAAGGAAGTAGTAGTAGTTTGTTCAGGAGAATGCATAAGATTAAAAAATTCACAGGGGCTCACAAAGCGACTGGATACAGAAGACAACTCCAGTAACACCATACAGCTTAAGAAGTACCCACTCTGCTTTCATACACATCCCCGCACCTCACTGTTCCACTAAAGCAGGTCTTAACTTCATTCCCATTTTAAAAGTGTTACAGAAAGCAGTTTCTTGCTTTGACCCCTGTTAGAGGAGTTCCTGATCTAAAGATTCCTCTACAGTATGCCCCAAAATTCTAAGTATGAGAAGCTTTTGCTTCTTGTAGGAGCTTCAAGAAACCAATTGCAGGAACTTCAAAAAACTCCAAGAAATCAAATCAGGCTGCTTCTATTTGTAGAGAAGTGCTGGTGAGCACAATATTTTGCAGACTAATTCCTCATGCTGCAGATCTCCTAGCCAGTATACAGACAAGGAATATATAGTTCATATGAAGCAGAATAACTTAGTACTTGATGCTGCCTTGTGCCTTTGCAGGGCACTTCAGTTACTTAATCCAAACTGTAAGTACCAAGAGGGTAAATTTCCACGGAGGAATTTATAACCTAAAATGGAGAGGATGTGATAAGCTTAACCAGAGAAAAAGGAAAGAATACCCAAAGCATCCCAAGAAAGCAAATGAAGACCCCCAAGGAAGAATCAGAAACTAGAATTGTTATCACCAAGGGTAGTCCAAGGAAGTATATAACTTAATGGAAACACAGCTCTTCTTTTTGAAGAAAATTTGAAAGGAAAGTTTCAACTCCTTAGTTCTTCCAAGTGTACCTGGGGAAAAAAATAGTTAAAGGGGGGAAAAGAAAGCATATGCTTGAGACCTCCCAAATCAATAGTTGTCAAGAATCTGAACTGCCCATCTAACTCAGTGGGCCGTTAAGCCCCAAGCTCTTGTGGAGTCCTACCAAGCAGCAACCACTAGTCTTGGCTCACAAACTGCCTTTGTGCCCAGGGCCTCCCACATTCATAAGGCAGGTTTACATCACATGCACTTAAAAAAATAAACCGTCTTCCTCTTGCCTGATCACAGCTACAGAAAGCACAAGGAGAAGCTCTGTTCTCCAGCCCACTGCACTAAAGGAAGGAAGGAAGACTCCTGGAGACAGATGAGAGAAACTAGCACTGATTGCTGACTGATAAACTGACATCACCCTAAATCACATTAATTAGATTAAATTAGAATCTCACATAATGCTGTGCAGTGGCAGGAATGCAGTACTGCAGCGCACAGCGAGGGGGAAATTGCAAGTAATTGCCTGTGGGCATTTTTTCAATGCTGTTTGTCATAGATCTGAATAGATTACAGGTGTTAATATTGCTCTGAATACAACTGAATAGTAAGGCTAATACCCTGAAGAAAAAGAAGTGTAAACTAAGGAGAATGAATGGGGAAAATTAAACTAGGAATGATGAAAGTAAAGAGAAGGACTTGGACCCAGAAGTCCACAAGAAACCTGAAAACCGTGGTGCTGTACTGAACAGTAATTCATATGTTTGCAAGTTTTAAGACTTTTTTTTGTGTGTGTTTTTATATTGATTTAAACTATATTTTGAAATGATTATTTTTCACATGATGACTATACAAATGATTGTAGATGCATTTTCCTTTCCCAACTTTTATTTTTTTTCTGATAAAGCTGAAAGGTTATCAGGGCAGGAAGTTATGGTGAAATAGGTCTGAGTTTGAGTTATAAACACAATAGCTACTCTAGGCTAATTCTGGGTTTTTCAAACACTAAGAGCATTGGGGAATTGGCAGTTTAGACTACACAAATGGGTGCTTGGTGTGGGATGAAACATCCCTACAGAGAGCTAGTGGAAAGAAGCAATTCCACAAGGGCTATTCAAGGCCAGAACGGAACTGCAGACAGTTTTGCCAAACCAAGTGCTGACAAAACAGCCCATATCCAAAGCGACTGAGAGAGCCAGGTTTTCACACTCCGTCCTTTCTGCCTTGCTCAAGTTCAAATCCAGAAGCCCCAGGTCCCTGTGTCCCCATACATATCCCTGTTCATATCCCTGCAGGTCATTCCCCATGCTCCCATCCTGCTCTTCCTGTACATGAACGAGGTGATTACGAAAACAGAGCACACCTTGGTTGTAGACGGGTCCTCGAATGAGTCTCAATCCCCTAACTCTTATATATAGACTGACATACGAATGGTTTGAGAGACAGCAATTATTATCAGACCACGTATAGCTGGAAATTGTTTGAAAAATAGGTGTAAACCTGTGCATCTGTTCAGAGACTTAGTTGCTTGGTTGTGTGTCTGCAAAGCCTGCAAACTGGTTGCTGTTGCTGTATTAATTTAAACCACTTTTAGCACATTAGAACAAACGCTCTATGAGAGAAAGAGCATTTTCTCTTGTTTTCAACATTGCCAGAAGAGTTATCATCTAAGTCAAATCAGAATGATAAGGGCATTTTCTATGCAAAATTCCTTGTTAAAAGATGTTGATGGATAGGCAAAACAAAATGGTGGGGAAAGGAAGAATGCTACTCCACATATGAATGACTTTTTCCAGAATCAGGATTAAGGTCTTTCCATTTTACAGTGATGGGTAATGCCATCCCCATCTGAAAATAACTAATGTAACCCACATCAGATTTAGCAATCTTTAAATTTTCTATATGAATTTGATCAGATTTAATGAGAAATTCACTGACACAAACAATGAGCTTGAAAATGCTGTTTTCATCCAGATATTATTCAGAGAAGAACAGTCTTCAAATTATTTCCACTGATTGGACCAACTTAAATATTAATAGTACAAAGATATATAAGAATATATAAGATCATATCATTTCATTCTGATGACCAAGTTCCTAGTGATAAAGGTAGCATATATTTTAATATATACATTTCCATCTACGCTTTTCCAAAGCAACTTGCTTTACTGCACCTTACAGTCTTTGCAATGCTCTCCACAAACTATAATCATAGTTAATTGATGGTAGGCTATATTAAACTGCTCCAGCAGGGGACATCACATGTACAGCTGTCAGCTGCAAAACTCGTTTCTGTCCCTCAGCACTTTGTCTTTTACATTATGCTGCACCTGGAAGATATTTTTCACCATTACAATGCACATATAAACAGTAACTTGAAAGCATAAATAAACATACAGAGGGGCTGCTCATTAAGACCAAAGCACTGATTACAGAAAGTCCTCTGCACCAGGCAGAACCATGAGTATAGGAAAGGATGTCTTTTTTTTTTCTTTTTTGATCTGTGCTATTGACTCTGTGAAAGTTTGCAAGTCTCCTGCCTGAAATCAATTAAGTCTCAAATTTTCCCTCTGACTCCTTCAACTGCACTAAATGTTAACTGCTTGATGACTGGACCTGTTCCTCGTGAGAAGGTGGTGATTATTTAATCTATCAGGTGCAAAGATATTGCTTTTCATTCTGATGGGGGGACACTATGGTGACACCATTTCCATTTCTAAGTCAGTGCTGTAAAATATCAGAACCCTCATTCACTCAGCTGTCAAAAATTGATGTCTGTAACTCAGACCGACACCACTTACTGTCAGAGACAGACAACAAGGAATGGGTGGCAGTGGGAAACCTTTTTTTTCCCTTTTTTTACATGCTGAAAATCATCAGAATTTAAATACAACTTTATGTTAGCTAGGGCTTCTGAAAGTTTGCTGAAATCTGTTTTATAAGAGTGCTGAAGGGACTGCGAGTAATCAGCTGGCTATGGACCTGATCCCATAACAGCCAGGGAACAAAGCCATAAGTAACAAATAAGAAAAAATGTTTCAAACAAATAATAAAATTCTCCAAGAAAGGAGCAGAACTCCAGGCTGGAACTTTATTCTACCGTGTCTATTTCATGAATTTTGGCGCTGTTTATTAAGTTCCCTATCTCCTGAGACATCCTAATATCATTCACTAAACTATGGGTAAAGGCTGAGGAAAGTTTATTATTTTAGGAGACTGGTCTAAATCCTTTCAGGCAGAGTCTGTTTCCCTCTCTGATATAACCTGCCTTGGATGTGAAAACTGATTTTTCATCACTTTTTGTTCTAAATGTTCAGTGCACACCTTTTTATGTTGCTTTTGTAGTTATAGCAGAATTGTTTTATTTATTTTTTAAAAATGCAAAACCTAATTTAGTTTTTATATCACTGACTTTTACTATAAAGTTGATTATATTTCCAGGTTTCCAAACTTAACTCAATCTATTCCCTTAAAAATTCCCCTGTTCATTACTACATTTACTTCAGACTTTTCAAAGTGCTTCAGACACTGCAAGCTTTTAAGTACGTCACACTCGGCACACTACTTTTACATAATTCTCAACCTCTCTGTACCCTCACCCTGCTATCCAAAAGCAATGCGGAAAGTTGCCAGAGTTATTGGCATACGTTTGCTAGGGTTAAGGTATGCAGAAAGGAGTCCTGGAGTCATCGTTGGAGGGGGGTCTGCAAAAGTGCTGCCAAAGGCAGTGTGCTGCACACACCTGACCTGTCCTGTGAGGAGTTTCTAGGACGGGGTCTTACTGCCAGAGCTGGCCACAAAAATTTGCCAGGTCTTCAGCTCAATCTTGCTGCAGCCAGGATGTCAGCAAGCCGCCTCGCAACTTACCTCAACCAAGAAATGACTCAGCTCTGTTATCTCCCTTCTATGGGTGGTGAAACATAGGCAGAGAGTGCAGTTTCATAACCAGTTAAGACCAGGTAAATTAATGCTGCTTTTGAATGGAGGGCTCCTTCTCTTAATTTCTCACTCCAGGTTGCACATCCCTGGGCTCTTCCCTTTATGTGAGTGCCCACAGGGGCACAGAGAGAGGTAGCAAATCATGTGACTGCAAACTAATCCAGGAAAGAATTGAGTGTAAACAAAAATTAAGACAGGAAGTATCATTTAGCATGTATTAGTGCCTGGCACAATTAAATCTCCAAGTGATGCACGTTCCCCACGGGCTCAGAGCACACAAACCAGATCCCACGATACACACCCCAGGCACACAACAGCTGCATTCCGGTTTGTGCATCTGCTCTACTATACAAACATTACCAAAGCAGGAATGTTTAATAATGCAGTGAGACCATGTGATTGATATAACCAGAAAGAAAATCCAGTCATGTATCGACTCTGCTATTCCACTTCTCCTGCAGCCTCACTCTGAGACTTAATGAAACAAAAGGAGTACATTAAATTCATGCTGACAACAAAAATAGAAAGCAGGTATCCCTCGGCTTTTTCTAGGAACCATCTGTAAAGGTTAGTTGGCTTAGAGCAAGAGTATGCCAGCATCTTTACAGGGAAAATATGTGATGATGTAATGCGGTCATCCCAAATGTATGGTCATAAAAACTTTATAGCACTCCACACTTTGTAAGGCACTATAAAGATTTTATGGCCATGCATTTGGGATGAGTGCTTTGCTCACAAGTGCTGGAGCCACAAGTGAGTTGTGCAAGTCTTGGCAGACAAGTCGCGTAGACCATAAACATTTTTATAGCACTCCACACCAACTCATGTAATAACTGGAGGGATGGACTTTTTCAATCCCTCTCCCTTTTTTTTGGTCCATTTTGGAAGTGTAGTGGTTAGAAGCAAGGTTATATGAGGAATAGCAGAACTCATTTCCATCAAAAATGCCCTACAGCAGCCATTTATATAATGAAGTTCAATAAGTTCCATTTATGCAGCAAAAATGTGATTTACAGATGCCTGAACTATTGCCATCAACACAGATGTGATGGATATGTTCTTGGAAGAGGTAAGGAAGAGAACAGTGGCCACTATCCTGGCAGATTAAATCCCTCTTCTGCCGTAGTCTCTTTCTCCTCTGTGAGCACACTGCAAAATGGAGCTTAAATCATTCCCCTTCCTTTCTTTTGACAATCTCTGTGCTTTGGTTTGAGGGGCCTGAGGGGTGGGGGGAATCCTTTATTTATTCATTTATTGTATATCATGTCATCCAGCCAATATAAAACATGTTTACCATGACAAAATTGCCCTTTCTACAAATTTGGGCTCTGTGGCTATACAGTGACTTTGACAAAAACCAGTTAATCTCTGTCCTCTTCCCCACCTTCCACTGGGCAATGCCAGAATCACGCACTTCCTCAAAGCATTACTTGAAAGCAAGTACTATGAAACATATCCAGGAATTATTATCTCAAATGTGAAAGGGGAGTCATCACTTTCAAAGAACTACTTGGGAAGTTAGCCAGCCTAGAGGTCACCATGGGGGGACCACAGCTGCTTATAGCTGAAGGAAGAAAAACTAAACTAAGATTCAAAGCAGCTGTGACTTGTTGAGACGGCTTCATCTTTTGTTTTATGCTTGTACATTGCATTACTCCCTTACATGTGCGAGCAGATTGGTAGGTTTCTCTGAGGGACAGAATTCAGGCTGCGTTTTGCTGTTCCACATGCCCTTAAGTCTATGCAATTTGGCAGAGGACTACTTAGTATTTATTAGCCTATATCTAGCCATCCTGGATGGGGAAAGCCATCAGCCAGGCGAGGGCTACTGAAGTCTTTCTTTTTCTCTTTTTTTCCTTTTCAAAAATGGCTGATTCTTAAGAGCTTTTTGTTTTCTTTTTCATGCTATCTGGTCAAACTATTGACTAATAAAGTGGGAGCACTTTGAATGGCATATGGTTCCTACCACACCACTCCTTTTGCCTGCTGAGGTACTATTGCAGGAATCTGCTGCCAGCTTCACTATTTCTGAATATTGTGACTGGGTTTCTGAAAACAGCTATCTTGAAAAGGATGTTGCAGCATGTATGCTTTTGCAACATGTGTAATGTGTTGCTGTATGTATACATATATAAAGCATATTTTAGTGCTTCATATACCTAAATGAAGTGCAGGACAGATTGAGCACCAAATGTTCTTCAACCCACAGAAGGAGAGGAGGGGGTATTCATCAAGTGGAGTGTATATTTTGTGACAAGATTAGAGGGGACTACAAAGAGTAAAAAAAGAGCTAAAAAGAGTAACAGGAAAAACAAGACTGAGTAGTTTTGCTGAGCAAGAATGGTAGATGCAAAATATGAAAGAAAGCAAAGAAAATTAGTTAAGAATGTGTCATGTGGGAAGTGGGCTTGCTCCTCTTTAAGGTATAATTTTGCTCTGAAAAAAATGCTGTGCAAAAAAAAAAAAAGTGACATTTTCCCACACAGACCTGCTCCCTGAGCATTCCATTTTAGAGACAAAAGATATAAAAATGTCTGCTTCCCACCTCTCTCCACATACCAAAAGCAGCAAAGACACAGGGAGATGATTTATATTTCCTTTTGACATGCATCAACAAAACTGCTTAATAGGCTCCAGCCACCTGAACAAACTGCTGAAAACAGGAGGCTTTAGAGGTGGTGTTGAACGTCCTGTGCAAAGGCAGAAGGCTTGCAGTGGTGTAACCAAGGGCTTAATTTGGTCCTCAGAGAGTTTCGTTACTAGCAATTACATGGGAGAAAGAAAGGACCCAGGGTGAATTTCAAGTCCGAGTTGAGTTCACAGGGTCTAGAAGGCAGGAAAAAAAATTAAGCATCTTTCGCAGAGCACACTGAAGACCTTTGATGTGGAAATCATTACGAGATGAGAAGGACGAAACCCCACTGTGCCATTTTTAGACACATTTTTCAGAGCTGCACTTTAAAATGCTGCATCATAATCAAAGGCGTTGGGAGTGTCAAATGATACGACTACCATCTGAGGTGCTTACCTTCCTGCCAAAGACGGTTAATTTCTGTCACCAAATAGTAGAGGGAAAAACAACCAAACAGAAGAAAACAGACAAAAGCATGAAGCCATTGCTCTCTTTTCACCTCATGTCATGATCTAGGAGAGGTGGTCAGCATCTAACTTCTCAAAAATAAGGTTAGTGATGTCCAGAGTGACCCAGACTGGCAGCATGTGGCTCACTACCTGCTTGCAAAGGTGTTCCCGAAAACTGTGTTTGCGTCTTGCACAACATCGAAACCAACACTTCGTGCCTCCCAACTAACTCACCTTCTTCTGTAACAACCTGGAAGTTTCAGGATGGGAAGAGCTCGGGGAGATATCTCTATTAGAGAAGAAAAGTAACGATAATAATAATATATAATGATATATAAATGATATAATGATATATAAAAACACAACAGGAGGGCAAAGGAGTCTTTCAGAGGGGTCAAGTCCCACGTGCAGAAGCCCTTTCCTTCCTCTCCGAGACTGCCAGTGTCTTCTGCTCTGCTGCTTTAAGGGGGAGCTTATCTAGCTCCATTCGCAGTGAAGTATGAGATTAGATTAGAGAAAATATTCACGTGGCTGTTTCGGACATCTTCTCTCTACTACTTTTTCCTGTTGCAATGACAATGGTTGCATATGAGAAGGCTGCTGGTCAAAAACCACAGGCTCTCAGAAACAGGGAATGGCAAATTCCTTGAAACATAGTTAGAAATGCAGGGTGCGAGGTAGAGTGACGACCCCACCTACTACTGCTGCGGAAGACACCGAAGAGTCACCTGAATACATGGAGCTTGTCTGGCTTCCCTCTGGATAGTTTACAGTTTAAAACTTCCACTGGGAGACGGCAAATACTGTAAAATAGATCAGACAAGTTGAACATGACACTTTAAATAACTATTTCCCATAAAACAATGTGTTGAGTGCCTCAATTGTTCAAACTCTATCCACTGCCACACAAGTGCTGAAGGTCTCAGCTCTTCAATGGGATTGCTGGTGCTCAGTGCAAGGCTTTCTTTAAGTTTAAGGGTGGGCAGACTACTAAATCACAGTACAGACATTTCCACTAATCTTTTAGATTATCTTAAACTGTTTTTATCTTAAACTGTTAAACTACTTTTTTTCCAATTATGTCTTTCTCACCTCGCTAAATGAAGAAGGTTTTGTCTGACACTTATCATCTTTGTTATACAGAAATAAGCACTTAGGAGAAAAACAACTGTGAAAATAAAGAAGGGGAGAATTTGTGGAATTCAAATTTGGACATTTCCATGATTATTCCCATTAATCTCATGATTTAATCCAATTTTTTTTTTTTACTTCTCCCTCTCAAAAAAAAAATCAAATTAAAATAAAACCAAATGGCTGGAGCAGATCTAACAACCTGTATGTTCTATCTTCTCTTTATAAGCAATAAGGGAACTGAAAAAGATTACAAAGCTGGGAAAGAGTTTACCATGTGTTGCCAAGCTATGCAATAACAAAATTAGGACACAATTACATCCCAGCATTTCAAACCAACCTGAGAATTACAGGTCTTGTCTGTTTTGGAGAGCACAGAGCAGAAATAGTTATGGAGAATGCATGCATATAATTAAGAAAATTAGGCTAATATTTAAAGAACATCAAAAGAAAGTTATCCAAAAAATCTTTTGACCATCAAAAATCTCCCAGAAGTAGGGAGTAGTTGTTCTACTATTTGAGCCAGTTAATCTATTCAAGAGAAATAATATCATACTAGCAGAATGAGGTGCTACATGACCAAAAGCTTTTTCCTTTACCACGGTCCAATTTTCCCCTCTGCACATTAGTATATATGTCCCAGTAATGTTGGGCATTATTGTAGCTGAGGGGAAGGGGGCAGATTATTCCTTGTAAATTGATCATCTGAGATTCCCCCGGGAATCCTATCGTGGACTCACCTTATCTCAGGTTATGCTGTCGAATGACCTAAGGCAAAATGTCCCCTCACTCCAGCACATCCTTCATCAGCTTTAGGCACTAGTGACAGACCACTCCAGCACCTCCAGGCAGTTGATCCGGTGCTGTCCTCGCATCAGAGGTATTGCCGTGGCTCTCCAAATACCCAAATTTGCAGTGGATCAGGAAAGATTTTAAATTTGCCCACCCTTCTTTATGTTCGTAAACAGATACAAATACAGATATCCATTATAGTATAGAGGCAGTATCTCTCTATGAGTAAAAAAAAAAAGCTCATCTTTTTTCAAACATATCCACTGGCTGTTAAGAACAGTTCTCATTAGATCACTCACTAAAATGTTTTTATCCAATGAGAATTAAACCTCCAATGAGAAGAACAAATGGTGGCCACAGAACTAAAGAAAAGAGAAATTAATGGATTTTTTTTCATGGGCCTGATGTGTTTCCAGTATGGCAAATCACCTTGTAAAGAAGAAAAACAAATAGTAACAGAAGCTCAAAGAAAAGCAGTTCCCATTTCAGATAATAGCAACTGAACCAGCAAATATAAGCTGGGACACTTGGGATGTTCCTGCTTTTCTACTGAAAAGTATTGTGAAATCTGCAGCTGGTTCCGAGTCATAAATGAACACATAGGGAGGTTATTCATCTTCCTGTCTCACCAAAGGAAAACATTTCCTAGTAAATCACAGAGCCAAAGATAAAAACCCTAAGGCTACATCTATACTAGCAAAGGAAACATGCCAGCGCCTGTTTGCTGGCTCCGAGATCCACTGGCACAATGTGGCCACGTCTCTGCTGTTAAGCTCGCTCAGCCTCCAGAACAGGGTCATCCAAACTGCCACTGCGACTGCAGTGCCTGGATAGCTCTAACTCCCACACCGTGCCTGGAAACTTGGGGGGAAGTGCTAAGTAGCATGGGCAGAAAGAGACTGCTGCAACAAGTGAGGGGAATGTTGTGGCAGTGCTTAATTCACTGGCATAGGAGAAGTCTCACAAATCAGAGCTAGATTTTAAACTCTTGGAAGCAAGGGGAGCTGCATCTGGGACTTTTATGAATGGGGGTATATGTGCGGCATGAAAAAGAGACTAACTGTGGAACCAAGATTAAAAATCCTGGCATTTCAGAGCCGTTCGGATTTAGGCTATCTGGGTCTGAGACTGTGGTTGAAGTATATCTCTAACTGAAACACTCCACTGACATCAGCCTTGGCTAATGAGGATAAGGTGCTCTCCCTCTGCAACTGCAATTGTAAATATTAATGTTAATAACTATTTTTATGGGTTTGCTTTGGTACAATGAACAGATATAGAATTGTACCTGGAGAATTGCCTCTGAAAATCTTAATAAGAGCGTGAAACTAACATTAAATAGCTTCTTGCTTATGAATAATAGCACTACAGAAGTAGACTGGAGCACATAGCCCCTGTACAGAACTACCTCAGTCTGCTTGTGATTAGAGAGTCCAGTCTACATCCAAATATTTAATCAAATGCTGACCAAAAGATCAAAGGGAATTAGAGATCTATGGTTCTGCACGGAAGACTCTTCACCTCCTGTGATCCTCAATTACTATTATATCACTAGCTGGAAATTCCAGAAGATTCTTGTCGGCACCAGGGTCTAGTTCTGTCTTTGCTCTTGAGCTTCAAAAAGAAACTGCTCTGAGAGCTCAAACCTGGAAAATCTGTATGTTCAGCACTTTCTGAAATTGAAACCTATTCAGTGGGCAAGGTGCTTTCCTCACTTACTCGAGAGAAAAGCCAATCACCCGAGGTAATCAGGAGCAGCGAACAGTGATGCACAGCAACTACTAAGCAAAGGCTCCGGCTGAGTGCCAGCCTCCACTTCAATCCCCCAGTTCTGTGTCTCCCCACCTACAGCTCACTCTGCTCCCACTGCTGTTGCAGTCATGGGCATTGCCTCTGCAGCTCCTTCTGCCTCTGAGAAAGAGTCCGCACAGAAGAAGGTTGTAAACCCCTCTGTTTCTCCCTCAGGGCGGTGAGGAAGCATGCAATAACATTAGTCTAATCTCCTCTCCGATTGCAGCAATCGGAGAGGAGTAGCAATAAGGGCAGGAGTGAACATCCCACTCAAGGCAGTGCTACAGGAGGCTAAAGAGGTGCCCTGTAATTAAAAACCTGAGGGCAGAACGCTGACTGAAGGACAGAACAAGGTCTCAAGGCCTCTGGAAAGCTTAGGAGAAGTCTCCTAAAAGATTTTCTTCCTCACTTGGATATCTGAATTAGCTGCATATTGCCTGGCTTGTTTTTCCTTTGTGCCTATTTGCACTATAAATCCAAGGACTGAAATTTAAAAGGCTACTTGACATGTCTGTATTAAGCAATTGCACCTCAATGAACCTCCTTCAGCTTTGGTTGTTTACAAAAGCTCCGACCCTTGAACTTTATTTCCTTACTAATCTTATCTTTTACAGAATTCTAGGAGCCTGACACATGGATCAGTGTCACTGAAGTGACTGAACAAGGTAAACCTAATAATCCAGCCTGCATTTTTGCATATTTACATAGAGGGTTGAAGCAAATGCAGGAGACTAATCCCTGTTTGATCTGAAAGGACTGGAGAACATACTGTCCCTCGACTTTCTCTCACAGTCTTCTTACAGCAAAATCCTAGAAATGATAAAATGAATGTGATTTAAAAGTTAAAGAATCACTCATTTTCAAGATATTCTCTGCATTTTTGCTAAATAAAATTTTGTCGACAAAAGGTTTAGAATAGTGATTACTAGTAGGCCAAATAAGCATATTTAAGCTTCTTTACTGAAATGTGTCTGTCTCTAAATATGCCACCTCCTTCGTGCCTCACAGCCCCTGAAATAATCTTGTTCCCACTCCCGATCAGAGTTTATATAAGCAGCAGAAAAACAGAAGTGGTTAGGAGGAGTAGTATAGAGGGCTAAGGCAACATTATGTCTCCTTCCTGCTCCTTGAACTATAGACCGAACTGCCATCTTCCTCCCATGTGCTGAAGGTTAAAATGAGAAAAATCAATTCATACCACCAAAAAAAAAAAAAAAAAAAAAAACAGATGTCAAGAAAAATGTCTCTCTACATTTGTATGAAATTCAGATTAAGAAGTCAAAGTAGGAGGACAAGGAGGTACTTTTCTCCAAGGCTAAACTTAAATGTCAGTATAGATCACCAGTTAAAGCTGTGTTACTTTATGTTCATTTCTGTGCCCACAAATCCAAGCACAAGCCAAGTGTGTACTAGGATACTCAAGTACCAAAAACCCCAAAACTTGGATAGAGGATGGGTTCCCTGTTTTCAGGTTTGTTTGGTTTTATTTTTTTTTTCAGAGAGAATTAATATAAGCAGTGCAAACAGTCTCCCTCTACTGATAAAACTACACCTACAGTAGAACATTTTGCCAGTGTAGCTGTAACAGTAAACCTTTCCCAATATTGGATTAGCACTATGGGGATACAAGAAATGAGGATTAAAAAAATCCTTATTTATTTGCCAAAGAGAGAGCAAATAAAATACTTTTGTTGGTCACTGCTTATAAGAAAGGCTCAGGCCTTACTCCATGTAGGATAATTATTCCTGCAATGGGTGTTTACATATGTTAACACATACTCTGCCATTCTACCTGTAGCCTTAATCTCTAAATTAAAGACCAGACTTGTGCTCAGGGCCAAGTTACGCAGATCAAAGTTTTGCCTGATGTCCTGTAAGCCTATATTGTAGAAGAATCTGACAATTTTATAGTTGTCCCTCATTAGTACTAAATGAAGGAAGACTAAAACTTACTAAATGGGTTGAGCAATGCCAAGGGCACTGAGATGCCTGTGCTGTAGGCATGAGGCTGTAGGTATGAGAGATGGTTGTGAAACACTGTGTATGTCACATAATTACAGACGGGAATGCCTTCACCTGTCCCACTTACTGTCAGTCCTCTATTGACTGACATTTCCCGAACTGGGCAGCATAGAGGGCTCTGAGTGCATGTCTGAATCATAAACAGACTTCTGCTGTGCTTCTTTTCGCAAGCTATGTCATTCCCTGTACTCGCACGCAGAAAGATTACGAAGACAAAAATATAGGATTTGCATAAGCACTGCCTGGGTATTTCCAAAGGAACATATAATGACTGAGCAAATCATTACCAAATACTGGTTCCTGTATTTTTCCTAGACAATTGCCCCATATTGTCTAATCTTTCTTTCTAACTGCCACCAGAAACAGTGCTTCTTTTCATGATCCACTTCTTCAGTTCTCCTCTGTTTTTCCCCGTAATGTACAGAAAATGTCATCCAGCTCCACAAAAAAAAAGTTACTTTCTTACAAATCTTCCATATTTTAATAATTAGAACAATGCAATGTGACAGCATAGGAAAGAGAGCTAGAAACTGAGAGTACATAAAACACCAAACAACTTAATTCTTTATCAAAAACAAAAAAAGAACTTTGGTTTGGGGTTTGTGTATTCTATTTCTAAAAATTTCCCTCCTTCAGCTTTTAATTTCCATTTAATTTCCAGTATTTTTTTGTGTGTATATGGGAAGAAAAAATAAAATCAGAACCAAAATAAAGTTTGTCCTATCGGAATTCTCAGCACTTTTTGAAATATGGAGTCCCAAGAATTTCCAGTCAGTTTGATTAGAAAATATATTCATATTCTTTAAATATTTTCCCAAACAGAACTTTCAACGTTTTTGACATTTATACTTTACCAAAACTGATCCCTTTGTGTTTAACTAGATCTCTAATCAACTTGTATGCAGCTTTTCTTGTTTTATCATTATACAGAATATTATGGTATTCCTATCCAATTTTGCCTTTAGAGGCACACAGTTCTCCTACACATCTGTAATGGAGATTAATGTAAGTGTAAAATCAAATCCTCAGTTCTACTAAATCACGTATCCCCTACAATAAGCAGCTGGGCTTCAATCCTGCAAACTTTTATACATGTAAGAAAACCAGTTTCATTGAGATATACGGGAAAAAGTTGTATTTAAAAGCTTTCACCTGTGTGTTTTCAGAACTAGGATTGCATGCTGATACATCTACCTCGTAGATTTTATAGGTGAAGAGAAAGCCATTTGTCACTAGAAAGCCATTTTCACTGACTTTTGCAGCAACAAGAAGTCACCCCTACTATTTTATTTACAATAATATGACTATTCACGATCTGCTGTCCTTAGAGTGCCTGGTTTTGAGTCTCTTGTGTGTTTGAATGAAGAGGTCCATCAGCAGAGGCCGTCCTGCTAACCAAGCTCATTTCTGTGTGGGAACTCTAAATCCTGTGCTCCAAAGGAATTTGCAAAGCTTTAAAACGCTACCAGGACTACCCTGCGTGTCCTTTACCTGGATGCCTCTGCACACACCAGGGCTTACAGGAGCCAGGAGCTTGTGCTCCTCGCTGCAGCTGAGCCTCGTGTGTGAATGCACATTTGTCTCCACCATCCAAATCACACACTGGGACGTCAACAGGGATAGCAAGGTGCAAGCACACATCCTTTTCTGCTTTTTTGGCCACTTCCAGAAACACGAGATGAAGACAGCTAGGCGTGGAGTGATCAGAGACATTTGATGCTCTCAGGCTGCAGGAAGAGGCAAGGAACTGCTCACAGAGCAGCCAAGGGCTTGGGAACAAGGATGTCTTAAAGCACTGCAATTAGGTCTGCCACAGCCAATCTGTCATAACACTGAGCTCACAGTTTAACAAAATGTCAATGTTGGAAAGCAAAAAGAAAGCAAGCCACACAAATCAAGCATTTAGTGATCAAGTTTTCAAATCTTTATGAATCTCAGAGCAACATCTATCAAAGATTGTTAGTATCACGGCAAAGAATTAAGAGCCTTATTGTTAAAACTTCTCATTCATTTCTGTCCTTCCTTCTTATCCCTTGCCCTGTCCTCTTGTTTTAGTTTTGCATTTATAAAGCCTTTCCTCATTAACCACATCCCTCCTATCAGATTATTTTTACCTTCCTAGCACAGTATTTCATCATTCTTGTTCTACCATCCTGTGTTATATTGCTTATCACCTTCTATTAAATTCTAAGTTTTTTTATCTGAGTTCCTGCCTTTAGTTTCTATTATATCAAACTGTTTATGCACTATACATGTATTTGCATTGTCCTCTGTAAAGTATCTTGCATACATAGAATATTCAAATAAGAAAAAATTCAAGGACAAGCAGAGTTTACACAAAGTTATTTTACAGACTCAATCATTTTTGCTGAAGCAACTGAACAGTTATTAGTATTTTACATCATGAATTCACATCTCATGCAGCACACAACATAAGACTTTTTCCTTGCCCTGAAGAATTTTCTTTTAAATTATAAATCAACAATATAGTTAGGATATACTATGAATATATTACCATAACATATAGTAAATAGCCTATGCTCAAATCAATGGATTTCTTAGGGACTACTTGGGCTACTCATGTTTCATTCTTCAATTTGCCTGTTAAAAATGTCCTAGTGATTAGAAATGGGATAAAATACCTCCTAGAAACATATAAAATTTTTCCATGCTGCACTGAAGTTAACTATTTTACATTCTAATATCTAAATATAGTCTAATATCTAAACTAAACTATTAAAGCTGAGGTGTATGTCCGGTACAAATCATCTGATCAGATCTTCAGACATATGGAAGAAGGTTCACACCCACAGGCCCTGGTCCTCATGAAGGACTTGAACCAGTCCGATAGCTGTGGAAGAGACAGTACAGCAAGGCACTAGCAATCCAGGAGGCTTCTGGGGTACGCTAAGGACAACCTCCAACACAGGCAATCAAGGAGCTGTACAGAGGCGATGCTCTGCTGGACCTCAGATTTACAAATGAGGAAGGATTAGTTGGGCATATCAAGATCAGAGGCAGCCTTTGCTGCAGTGATCACGAGATGGTAGCGTTCAGGATCCCGTTAGGAAGGTCAAAGACAAAAAGCAGGATCACAACCCTGGTCTTCAGGAGAGCAGACTTGGGTCTCTTCTGGTACCTGAATAGATGATGCAGGGAGAGAGGAGAGGAAAGGATATTGCAGAATCACAAAATAAATGCAAGATGGAACCAAACTCTTCTCAGTGGTGTAAAGTGAAAGCACAAATTGAAAATACAAGAATGTTCATCTAAACCTAAGAAAAAACCTTTTTACTGTGAGGGGTGGTTGAGCAGTGAAACGGGTTGCCCAGATAACTTTGGAGGTGTTCAAAACCCAACTGGACCTATTCCTGGGCAGCCCACTGTAACTGACTCTCCTTGAGCAGTTTCCAGAAGAGCCTCCTGACCTCAGGCATTCTGTGACTCTGTGAACTATTTTTATTTGAATGCTCAGTGAGTAGGATCCAGACACCCAAGCTTAGGTACCTTACTTGCACTCACTTCAGTCCTCCAAATATAGAGGTTAAAGTTCCCTCTCTAATCAATGGAAAGAGGTTAATGCCTCCTGCAGCAATTTTTATCTGCCTAAGCATCAGGGACACCTAAGTTAAAGCACAAGGTTGTTAGCTAAAGTACATAGACTGGAATGTATTCATTGATTTTTCTCCTGACCAAAGGCCACAACTCCAAATAACCTACTGATCCAGAGAATTTGACCAAAGTCATATCTTGCACTTATTTTTAAAAGTGGGAGACAGTACAAAGGTTTCATTCATGGGTAAGTTTATCCTCTCTTACTGCAGTTCAACTGATTCACTGCGGTGTCCTGTCCTTAAGTTGCCTTTGTGTTTGAGGCTGAGACTATTTAATATTTGCTGTCACTTCCTTCCCTATTTTAATAGTTTGTGCTTCATTTCAGACTTACATGCATTTCCATCAATATTTCTTAGCTTTAGGCAAAGTGCCCCATAACCAAAATAATTTATAAAAAGAGAATGCTACACAAAGCACTGGGTAGTTTTGGTCTACATCTCCTGGGCTCTCCTGCATCAAAAAAATCATCATACCCAGTGATAACACAGCAAAACTTTTTTTTTTTTCAAGCTAAAGAAAGTAATCTTTCCTATAAGGTAAATTACTTCTTATCCCATGAGTGTCTATTATGATTAATTTTCCAGGTGTCCTTTGGCATGGCTCTGTCCCATGACAGTTAGTACTTTCCTAGGTACACAGGCGTGGTTGGGTGGAGGGTACGTGCTTGGGACTGTTTCTAGCAGGCACTTTGGACACAACAACCAACTCATTCTGGAGAGGATGAGAGGTTAAAAATGGAGAGAAGAGCTATGCTGTGGATTTGGTCTTCGGGGGCAGTCCCTGGCCCATTTTATTAAATAGCTCAGAAGTACCCATAAAGTCTTTGCAAAGCACATTTTTTTAAACTACCAGCCTATTTACTGGTAGATAGCTGTTTGAAATCTCCATAAAAAAATAACTTTACTGTAGTAGATCAGTTAGTACCTAGACCCTGTGACAGATTGTTCAGACTCATAACATAAAGAGAAGTGAGGATTCTTTGATTCTTGGTCTCAATCTCTCTGGTTTTTGATTATTTATTTGTTTGTTGAAGATTTTAGTCTAGCATCTTGTTGGGGAGGAGGGTCCAATTAAACTTCACTTCCCTGAATTTATGATTAGCGAAAAAGAAAACGATCAAGAAAAATATAAGACCACTTTGTGCAAGGAAATAGCAGATAGCTATAATTATGTTTGCTTGCTTAATTAGATTGCACGTAGGTGTTCTTCTCTCACCAAGCAATTACTGGGTGAGAACTATAAGAAGTGAGTAAATCAATAAAAATAAATAAGCAATGTTGTGGCAAAGGGGCATTATCCATAGCATGAACACTGAAGGGGTAAAACATTCGTTAGAAAAAGTTTTAATATCTTTTCTGACTCTTGACCTATTAGTAATTGGTTTACACGCTATAGAACAAAACCTAGGAATATGCTTCTAAATCTAAGCATCATTATAACCTCAAAGGCCTACTGAAATTCATTATTTTATTGCGGTCCCCACAAAGAAGCAGGTTTCTCAGAACTTTGGTCATGTCTTTTCATGAAAATCTCACCTTGCATTAGAGAAAAAGGTTCTAGGAATCACATTTGTGAAGTACAAAGAAATATCCTCCAGTCCACAGAAGAGGAGACAAAAATAAAGAAATTAATAGCTGCAATGAAAGTTATGGGCAAGTAATGAAATAGTTCACTCGGCTACACAAGTACAGTTTTCTGTGTGAGAAGTGTGCAGGGAAAAAGAACAATAGATGTTACCTTGCATGTACTGAATGTATACATTTGCTCTGAAATCAGCAGAAGGAGCAAACCAATGGAAGTGAGGTAAGGATAATGAGATATTTACAATTTCTTGTAATATCAAATCTGGACTATGAGGATAGACAACTTGTTTTGTTTTGTCTTCCTGAGTTATCCAAACAATAAGATTTGGTTCAAGAACTTTAATAACTATAACAAGACACAGCTAGTCCTGTATATTCTTGAAACAGAGCAGGATTTTTATTGTTATTTAATTTTCTTTTGTACATAGAAAAGAGAGAAAACAACTGAAGTGAAAGTATCAATAGATAAAATTTTAAGCAGTAGGGAAAGAACTGGTTGAGAATGGGAAGGTGAAGTGCAAGCTGGATGAGAGCATATACAAAATAATAAACAGGGCTGTCCAACTGATGAACAAAAACAGGCTTCAAAAAGCCAAATTTTAAGAAACCTTGAAAACTGATGGCTAAGACCTAATAAATCTAAAGTTCCTTAAAGAAACAATAAACTGAATAAGGGTAGTGGCTAAATTATTAATCCTTTGGTGATCTTAAATTCAAATCACATAGAAGATGTAAATTAGGCATAACTGATATAAATGACTATGAAAGAAAAGCACGCACAGGCAAAAGGGAATAATGGAAAGACCAAAGTGCAAAATGGGGTATGACTAGCAAGAGAAAACAAGCACACTGAGGAACAGACAGAGGAGGACACAGAGGAGTCCAGGGAAAGGATTCCTGCTCTCTGGGGACTAGGGTTTTTGGTCCTGGTTCCCAAGAGAGAAAAATGCCATTCTCAAGTCAGGCAGTTCATATAACCAGCACTAGTGAGAGAGAAATCCAATACAGCAAGGAAAGAACAGAATAGAAAATACTTTGATAAATTAGTTGTTTTCACATCAGTTGGGCCTAATGAATTTCACTCTCATGTGTGAAAGAAAAATATCTCAACAACCTCACAAACATTACCAGTTGTCACTGAGATTTCGTGAAAAATGGAAAGATAATCCAGAAAATAAGGCAAATAAAATGTCTATATTTAAACAGGGATGACAAGAAGAAAGAGGAAAATAAATAACTTTTTCTCTAAAAAAAAAAAAAGACATAATTAGTGTGTAAGCACCTGGAAAATAACAATGGGATAAGCAGTCATCAAAAGAACAAAATCATGTCAAGTTAATCATCTGATTTGTTCCTATGACACAGTAATGGTTCTTGTAGGAGGAGGACGAGCACTATATAAGGAAATGCCTTGATTTCAGTGTGGCTTTTGACATTGCCTCCGCGGCTCTTAGAGGCAAGCATGGATGGTTGTATGGTATGCTACCAAACTGAAGAGCTGGATCTAGCAGATTCCAGAAGGATCTGCCCTGCATCTTACCCTGGTGATTTGTATGGAGGATGTGCAGCCAGCACCAAGCTAGAAGAGTTGCAAACACACCCGAGGACAGGATTAGCATTCGAAAAGCCTCTTACCAAATATGAAAAATGGTCAGGAATAAAAAAAAGATGCACTGCAATAAGGACAAATAAATACAGTTCTGTGCTTAAGTCGACATAATCCACTACATAAATAAAGAGTGTACAATAACCATATAAGCACTCACCATGGAGAAAAGGATTTGGGGCTATTATGAATTGCCATCTGAACTTGAGTCAACAACATTGCAAAACTGCAAAAAGGATCTACAAACATGAGTATCAGCTACCAGCAAAACAGAATTCTTCTGTTAAGCTGTGGTAGGACAGCAAAGCACAAATATACTGTAAGGGAAGAACTTAAATCTTCTTGTTAGAAGCTTTAAGCAAGACGAGCATCTGTCAGCATCACCTGCATCACCTTTGAACAGGGCAATGGACTACCTGGCCTTTCAGTTTCTCTTAACTATATCATTTATCATTTCTATGAACAATGAAATTCATCAGTACAATTTAGCATTGCAGCTGTAGCCCTGCCCCTACTTGTACTTTCCTGGCTGTAGGTGAGTTGTGGAGAGCACTGCACATTGTCCTCTAAATGTCACTCCAGCTGCCCATTGCGGCACTTGTAAGAAGTTGTCCTGAGCTGTCCGTGGAGGAGACCCGCAAACTCTACCTGCTGCCTAGGGTCTCTGCAGTGCAACAACCTTCCCTTTGTGGTCAGGGAGCAGCTCATCTTACTCTCACAAAGAGAGTCCTCACTTCCCAAACCAGGGATTTTGGTTTACTTTTTAAGGAGAAGAGTCTTTGTCTGAAGCAAAGGTCTGCATGATAGAGCTGCAGTGAATGATAGAGCCAGTGCTATAAGTATCTTCCTTGTATGAAGCAAAACAAACATGCAAGCAGAAGCAAAAGCAAGAAGAATATGATGCTTCTTTGAAATTGTCATTGTTGAAGAAAACTCCAATGGAAAAAAAAATCCCAAACTCCGATCTAATTAATTTAAATAAATAATACTTGAAGCAACATGTACAAAAGCAAAGATGGTAAAGCTCAAATAAACAGCTTACATGCATTTTATATCTAGGAATTAGAATGCTTTCCATCATTGTGTTCTAGAGACTTGCACACTAATTTAGTTACAATGCAGCAGAACTCATACTGCGGTAAAAGACTATTGATTGTACAGTGTTCAAAGACAAAGAACTCATGTTGCTGAACTTTATACACATGCATGTTGCTGCAGTAAGAAATTCACATAAGTATTCCTTGTCAAATATACTCAACCACCACAGTGCCTACTGGTGATTTAATTATAAAATATAGAATTTTTGGTAGGACACACTCAATTTTGCATTAAACTAAAATGTCAGTAATGGAAATGACCTTGACAAAAGGCAAAAATTAAATTTTGAAACCCAGCGAAGTATGATGTTCATTTAATTCTACTTCTTTCCTAGTTTATTGAAATATCGAATATATACTACGGAGCTGCCAGAACTTCTGTGAAGATGAGTAATGGTCCTGTAGTGCAGATTTGGCCTCCTAATCCAAAGCAGCTTGCATTTTCGTAGGCCTTTGTTGGTCTCAAGCCCATTGTTGAAAGGGGGATAAAGACTGTACACCGATTTCTAAGTGAGAATTGAACCAATGGTCACTTTGCACACACGAGTCTTCACAACAGCTTCCCAATGTGCCAGTCAAAACCAAATCAAGCTTAACAGAGGAGTAATTCTGGATTAATACAGACTGATTGCCTTGCATGCCTTGCTCCAACCTCTCTTTCTACAGAAAGGCCACACAACCCACCTCACAGCTGAGGAGCATCTCCACCGCTCACAGCTGCTCAGTTGCTCGTTTCTGTTCCACTGCTGAAGCTAATCATTTTTCCCAAAGATGTCCTTGTAATACCTCTATGGGATTTCATGACAGTCATGAATATAATGCCAACTTGAATGTACTTTAAGTCAATCTCTATATAATGGTGGTTACACAAAATTATATATACAGTCAATTTTTTGAGGTTTTTGTTTCACTGTTGTTGATAGAGACAGCACTGGGCACTTAATCAGCTAGCACTGACAGCTCTTAGACAAAATACTGAACTGATGGTCTGATACCCTAAGGCAATTTCCATCTCTATTTTCTCATTTGGAACAGAACATTATTCTATAGTGTCCACTGAGCAACATTCTCCCGATTATGTATTATGAACATACATACCCATTGAACACACTCTGGGCTCTAAATTGTTTAAAAAGGCTTTACACTGTTAAAATCACTGTAAGCAACTTCAAGATAATCAGAAGCTTTGTAGTCATTTTTAGCTGCACAATGCATAGGAATTTAGAAGCAAGCATTCTGCATAACTTTAGAAGCAAGCAATTTGCTTACTCTCCAGGTTTTGACTCAAGATAAATTCCAGTACCTCATGGAATACTGTCTATTGATAAATTAATTGTATAGAAATAAAGAATGAGATCCTGACCTCATCCATTTGTTTCTCCTCTGCTCATTATATTTTTTATTCTTTTTCATCCTGCTGAGACAAATGTTGATTTCTAGGTCATGTGTACTTCTTTCCAACCCCCCACTTAATATTTCCCTTTGCTATATACAACAGGGGGACAAAAAATATTGCAGTTTACATATCTGTAGTCTCCCCTGTGTTCCTATTAACTGTTAATTATAAATCTCAATTTAGGATTCTTAATTTTAATCCTTTGGAGGTGGAAAGCTCAGTACCATTAGCTGTTCAACCATAACCTTCTACCAATACTAAATATGTCCCTGAAAATACTTATGATTATTTAGAACCTAAACTGTCTTAATCACACCTAAGAGGAAAAACATAGTATCTGTCTTTTTGATTGATATTCATTATAATCTACTGTGTAATTACCTTAAAAATATTTACAGAAGATATTGCTTGCAAAGAATTTTATATCCCTTTGTATTGTCCCTTCAAGGCATGAGTTTCATATACTATAAAGCAAAAGAAAGATGCCTTTATTACCACAATTCATTAGAATGTGGTAAACTGTGCCAAATGAAGAAGCTTTTTTTCACAGGCAATTATTGTTATTACCTAGTAAAATTTACATTTTGCTGAATAGAAAGAAAAAAATGTATCTTCTAAAATTAAGCTTTTGTGAAAAATAAGTTTGATTCTAAACCACAGCATAGAAAAAGCCTGAAGGCTCCCTAAAATTGCAGTTTTGTATATGAAATCCATTAACCTGCACCAGAACTGATTTAACTAATCCTGAACACTTGGGAAAGGAAAAACAGCCTTCACTGTCATCTAAGTCACCTGCATACACAAATAAAAGAATTTCTGCAGATGGAGCTAATTTATTTGGAAATATTTTTTAGTGGGTGGACAAAATATTTAGAGACTCTGTTGTGCATGCCCCATTTTAATAGCTGTCAGGATTCAAATGGCATTCAGATGAACTCCCTCCTAAATTGCTGGTGAGCTACTCCTGAAGGAAGGAGAAGCTGTAGATGGGCCCATTTGTGTAACCCGCTTAGGAATTTGCCCGGTGGAGAAAAAAGTCCTGCTGCTAAGCACAAAGGTAAAGAAGCTTGTGCTGGATCTTAAAACCAATGAGCTAGATTTCCTGCCACATGGCAAAATGAGAAGATATTGTCTTTCACCAGCCTAGACCCAAGTGTAAACAGCAGGCTAAGGCCCCCTGTATCCACCTGGAAAAAGTAGAGGAGGAAAAAGCTGTAGAGCAAGAGATTTAATCCCAGTTACCGGCTTGCAGCGGATACAAAAGTGGCCATCTCGTGAAGGAACCTTACCTTCTGATCAGGTTCACCTCGCTCCCAGCCAGCACAACCTCCTTCCTAAGCCTTTCCCAGGCTTCACTGCATCACACAGGGTTTACTGAGTCCAGTGGATGTTGCCAGGTCCCTTCTCCAGCAGATATTTCCATCTGAAAGACTCTGCATTCGCACAGATGGAGTTCAGAGTTGAGAGACGAACATCCTAAAAAGACTTCAGTAAAAGAAACAGAGCAAAGTCATGACTTCCAAAGCAGAAAAGCAGCTCATGCTGGGAAACAATCAGTTGCTCTGGGCTACATTTCAAGCATGATAAAAATGACGAATCTATAGTGTTAAATATCAACAGCCAGTTGCAATGGCATGATCAAAACTCAGAGTTTGCAGGGAACTGTAGCACCAATAATATTCTTCAACATATGCTTAGTTGTGAGGTATTTTTGTGGAAAGCATTGAGATCAAAAGCAATGGAGCATTGAAATCAGCGTGCTCAGAGAGCTCTTCTTTGCCCCCTGCAAAATTAGCAGATGCTGTTGCTCCACAAAGGTATCTAGGAGGTTACTTAAATTTTCTGGTACAATTTCCCCCAGAGTCACATTGATCCTTTGTGTATTGGAAGGACTTCTAGATCATCTCCAGAAGGTCAGAGAAAATAGAAACTCTGACATCAGAGGAGACCACAAATTATGTGAGGGAAGACTGAAAAATAAGACCAAAGAAACATGAGTTAGTGATGCCTATGTCTCCTAAGATATTAATCTCTTTTCAGTGATAAACAAAGCCTTTTGCAGTTAGTTCATTAATAGAAGAAAGGAAGTAATTGAGGCAAACCTAAGGGAAGAGCAGGCTGAATTTAGACCCAAAAGATTACATGTCAATCACATTTTGACTCTAAAAATAAATATGGACAAGGAAGTCAAATAGCAAAAACCACATGCCACAAATGTCAAAGATTTTAAGAAACATTTGGCAGCCTCCACTGTGATTAACTCTGGACCATCTTGAAGTAAAATAGTGTGCCAATAAAAATAACTACTAACATCAGGGTTTTACGTCAAGGTGAAGTTTCGATGGTCAAAGCAAAGGCAGACTTGATCATGTTTTTAAATGGTGTTAGACAAGGTCACATTTCTGTTTGACACTGCCACTGACTGCGCTGTTAGCAAGAGCGCAGACAAATTGTCAATATATACAGGACTGGCACTGCCTACCTAAATTGTACATTAAAAGAATTAGATTTTAAATAAAGACATTGTTCTTTCCAGTAATAGAGTAATGGTCAAAAATTAGATAGAGTTAAAAATCTAACAAATTCTAAGCAGAAATGTCCATGGAAATTTGAGTGAATTTTTTTCTCCCATCCTCTCTCCCTGAAAGGACATTTTGCCAGGTCTCAGGTTAAATTCAGGTTAAATTCAGTTTAACCTGAATAATTCTGCACCCTCCTCTCACCCCAGAAGGAGCAGCTCCTTCTCTCTCTGAAGTCCGCTCACATGAAAGACAGGTCTGAATCCCTGCCCAGCTCTTCCACTCCCAAGATAAAGTACTCCATTAAGACAGCCCCATATAACAGAAGAAATCAGATTATATACTTTGAAAGTGACATACAAGTTAACAAGAATACCCAGAAGGGAAAAACGTTTCTAATCGCTAAGGTCAGACTACAGACTCTCGCTCCTATTTCCAATTTAACATACTGATATGAAGGCTGGAAGTCTGCCCGTGCGCAAGAAAGCATCAAAATGCCTTCAGAAGCAAATAACTCAGGAAAGAATCAGGTAGGCAAGAAAATAATTTCTAATGAATGTTATAGCCAGCCACAGAGTTCAAAACACTGTTATTTCCAAAGGAAAGGACCTGGGACTCATACATGTTAAAAATAAAGGCAGCAAGTCTGACAGTGCCCATATATCATTGGGCTGATAAAGGAACATTAAGGAGGCTGATGGACAGTCAGCACTTTGAGAGGAAACACTCACAACCGTTTTAATATCAGATAAAAACAAAGGATGTAAAGGAGTAACGCAGGCCGCACAATGCTGGCCGAGCTCTGCCTGTGCTGTAAACAGTTTTAGAGGACCTTGCAGGAAAGAGTAAACTCTCTACTTAGATGTCTGAGGAGGCTGGAGTAGACACATTCTACGCTCATCGGATGTATTAGAAACACCATTATTTTTGAAGGTACCCGGTTTGCGGAGAGGTCCTCTACACACAAAAGTAGAAATTCAACTCTGAATAAAACACTTGATTATAAAAAATCATATATTTTAATCGTTTGCAGGCCTAGCAAAATTCCTAAGTAAAATAGTCCTCACTGTATCAATATTTTGCAAACTAAACTTCACTAACACAGTGAAGATTCATTTTCTGAAGCAAATCATGCACTATTATTTGATAAATGCTAACATAAGTATCATGATATTGAAGTTCTTAATCTGAGGGGGAAAAGTATTTAGATAAAAGTGTCTTTGGTGCAAGCTGCACTTCTCTTTTGTGTGTTTGTGTAGGTATGCGTAAATAAGGATTGTGAATATAACAACTGACATCTTTATTGAGCAGTTCTTTTAATGTGTTCTTGCAAAAGTTGAAGACCTCTTGTGCAGCCCTTTTCTCTTGTGGATTTCAGGAGTATCGATCTGTTATTAGTAACTTATCTGACTGGCAAATTCATAAAATAACTTTTTTTTTCTTTTACTGGAAATGCAAACTTACATAGTCTGCACTAGCTCCCCAGTAAGATAAAACATACAATGACATTATACAATAATTTGGATATTCTACTGGCTTCATATTCTGGCAATATGTTTCATGCCTCATTTGCTAGGAAACTCATTAGACAAGTGGATGCTTTAATGCAATAAGTTCAGACTTCTTCCTCAACTAACTTGAGCTCCTGCTTATTTTCTGTACTTTCATGCTTGAGTTAATAAATTACGAGGTTTTCTGTTTGCTTGATTCTCCTTTATACACCATTTATTGGTGACTGTATGTTTTGAGGGAGAAGGAAGAAATGAAAATTAAGTATCCCCTTGGGTTCACGGAGTAAAGTTTGCCTTCTGTATTCTTACGGGGTATTAGTTTTACTGAACTCTCAATCTGTCATGAGAGCATGCCCTGAAACACAGATCTATCAATAGGAAGGAACGTCCAAATCACTGAGAAGTTAAACCCAAACCCAGTTTTAGATATAAATGCAGATTTAATAGATGAATTAAATCCATAGAGAGAGTTGATATCAAGATCTACCATATTCTAACATCAGATATAAATAGATTGCTAAAGTGCTTATAAAATGTACATTATTTGTGAGTGATATTTACGGTATTGAGCACTACCACTATTTAAACGTAAGTAGTGCATGCACAGGCATTTGCATGTTCAGCGATTCATGTCTGGTTTAAGGTTTCTCAGTTAATCAAGTGACTGTCCCACCACGGTGAACTCAGAAGTGGGTCCTTTAGCAACTCTGTGCTGACCAGGCTCACGACCTTTAAAGGCCCCTGCAGACCGAGCCATAGAGGAGTGCAGTAGCTATGGGACACAGGCTCTACCGATCACATCAGTCTCCACGGATGCTCTGCCACTGAGTCTGTGTGCTCGTCATTTCTGGGTGACAGGAACAGCAAGACCAAGTGCTATAAATCAACCACTTCAGGAAATATCAGTACTATCAGTCCTTGCTTCTCAGAGATCTATGCTGGAGACACAGTACATAGAAACATGGGGAAAGAATACTGGGTGACTCAGCAGACAACCATGTATTAGATACTTACTTCAGAAGTGCATTCAGAAAACTGCTTCAATCACCCTCCACACATCAAAGTCCACAAAACACTTCCTAAAACTACGTAATAACCTTAAGACTCAGAGAGAGAAGTGAAAATGTACCCAGGGGAACAAGAAAGAGGTACTGCCGATAGAGGATTGATGCCTCTTAGTCTTTTGGCAAGTCCACCACTGTGAGCAGTCTCAAGCTCCTGTTGGGTTTTGCCCACAGCTCTACTAATCAGAAATGAGGGGGCCCTTTAGACTGTGATGGAAGCTCCTGCTTTTGGTGTCATTATTAACCATTGACATCCACTCTATATATGCTGTATATTCCTGCAGCACAAGAAAAGTAGCAAAAAGTGCTTGAGCGCTCACGGAAGCTGGAGCTGTTTTCATGACGATTTCCAGTACCTGCTCGTCAACCTGCAGTACACACTATGAGCTCCCAGACATCCAGGAGCAGGTATAGCAGGGCCCTAGCTCCATTTTTCAGAGTATTTACTGGGACTAGACCTGTAAACTCTTCATCAGAGGGTCATGAGTTTGCAGCATGGCACAAAATAGCAGAATAACTGTACCGTGACCCCAAACAAATAGCTTGTCCTGCCTCCAGCAGCTGGGTCAGTAATTCTCTATAATGTTTTCTCACTGAACTATAGGCTGTTTGGAACAGTGTATGTACATACAGTGCCTGGCAGAGTAAACTGAAATCTTATTTAGGTTATCCAACTAGAGTACAGCAACAATGTATTATTTGTGGTTAGAAAGCAAGAGCTAACAAGAGAGTCGTGCATCATGCATACAAAAAGAGGTGGGAAATTCAAGTTCTAGTCTTGCAGGGTAATTATTTAGGAAAAAGATTTGCAGTTTTAGGGAGGAGATATACTGACAGCCTCTTGGAACTATTTGAGAATATACAAAATAGATGCCTATCTTGTACTGATTTTTTTCCCCTAAAATTAGAACCTTAGATACGATCATGGGATGATTCAGGTTTGAAAAGACTATAGGAGGTCTGCACTCCACCCGCTGCCCAAAGCCAGCTCAGTGGCATGAGCAGGCCCAGAGTTGTGTCCATTCACGTCTGGAAAACCTGTAAGGACGGAGCTGGCATAACCTCTGGGAGCAACTAGCTCTATTGCTAGCCTGCCCTCAAGAAGACTTGTCTGCACAACCTCCCTACATGGGGCCAAGGCTCCAGCCTCAACCAGAGTGGTGGCCCATGATGAATTAGCTCCAGGTTATCCATATCTTCCCTGAACTGGGGGGCAGAAAAACAGACACAGCTTCAACACGCAGTTATGCAGTTTAATGAGCATTGCTGCATATGGGGAATGTTACTTTCTCTTTAGAACCTGGCCATGCCCCTGTTACTGCAGTCCTGGGCGCTGTTGTCTCGCGCACAGCTCGCTGGGCACTCGATCCCTAGGACTTCCTACTGAGCTGCTCCCCAGCCAGTCCATCCCTAGCCAACATCACTACTGCTTTATGCGCTTTGGATTTGTCCATGCTGAGTCTCATGAAGGTTCCACAGGCTCATTCCTCTAACCTAAGTATGTGAATGGCAGTCCTGCCATCCTGGCTGGGTCCTCTCCAGTTTTGTGTCACTTGCAAACTGAACAAGAGTGCGGTTGCTCATATCCTCCAGGTCACTGCTAAAGATATTTATTGCACAGGACAGGTTGCAGGGCAGACCCCTGCCGTACTCCACTCCTTACCAGCCACCAGGGAGAGCATGGCCGCTCGCCCTGACCCTTTGACTATCCAAGCTGTCCCATCGTGACTCCATTTTTCCAAGTGAGCTGCAGTTTTGTGTGAGCACCCAGAGCGCAGGCTCCTTCTACACATTTTGCAAGGCAATCTGCCTGCATTTCGGTGCACACAGGAATAGGGGGTGTCCTGCGAACCCCCACAACCACTGGCCTCTCTTCAGCTGCAACAGCTTCGTGTGGATGGGCAAGTAATCTGCAACTCAGTCCATCCAGAGAAGTGCTGAGAAGGCTCCATGAGGAAAAAATCAATGTAACTATCTCCACTGGTTTTACCAGGATATAGTATGTTAATTAAATGCTAATTACATCTCTGGTGATGTAACTAGTCACTTTGCCCCTGGTCCTCATAGGTACAGTACATGTTGCTGTCAGATGTTAGTGAGATTATTGTAACCATAAGGGTCATAGTCACAATAGGAGAACTAGAGAAATAGAACTGTGATAGGAATAAACCAATCACTAACCTTATTACCAAGGAAACGGTGTAAATTGTTTCTTCTGCAGTTTAGTCTATTGATTTTCTCAAGCTTTCCATAGGCTGTAGTATACACATATAGTGTATTAAAAGCTCATCCAGATGACTGACTAACCATATCCCTGAGTTGCATAGTAAGGAAGAAAAGTAATAAAGGAAGAAGGTCAGCTCAGATATATTTTACTACTTCCACTTCATCAGCAAAGAAGAGATGGAATTTATAGGACAAAAAAATGTGCATAAAAAAGTATTTCAAGTGCAAATGTTCACGATTTTATGTTTCAATGCCAGTGTTTTGGTTTTGTGCATGTCCTGGAGTAAAGTTTATTTGAATCTATGTCATTGCCTATATGGATGTATAAATAATTGTTTCAGGTTGCTTCCAGAGATAAATTCTACAGTAACTATAATAGCAAACCTTATGTAGAAGCAGAAGAAAAAACACTCAGTAATTAATATAAATAATTTCTGTGTAGCACATAAAAAGGACAGTGTCTGAGTAAGGGGTTTTAGGTATTTGTAGGGATGACCTACATAACTTAGCTCTGGCTTTTCTTTCTCTTAAGTAATACAGGCATCTCATAGTCATATTGATAAATTCTTTATATTACACCATCATGTATTCCCCTTACATAATGCATCATGCATGTTGTTGTTTTTTGGGGGTTTTTTTAATGTGTTTTAGATACAGCTTCATGCACTTATGTTTTCCTGGAAGAGAGGGGCTGAAGAAAATGTGTGAACAGAAGAGGGAAGGTTTTGGCCCAGCACAGCACTTACTTGTGCAAGAACAGACAGCACATAGTCTCTTTATCTTAAATTGTGCAATAGTTGAATAATACTGGGCCCACACATCTGTTTGAAAGTGTTAGCACTGCTTAAAAAAATATACACAAAGCAAGAGGGAGATAAATGAAATCAGTATGTACTCCAGGGTCTTCAAATACTAAACATTTTGTTTTGCAAAATGCATAGTCCACCTTCTTGGTTCTTCCTAACTTAACAACTCAAAATTTCCAGGTGACCGGCCTTCCTTCCTTCCTTCCTTCCTTCCTTCCTTCCTTCCTTCCTTCCTGCCTTCCTGCCTTCCTGCCTTCCTGCCTTCCTTCTCCCACCTTTAAGGAACCAAGCTGCAGCATTCTGAAACTAATTAATTTGTGGTGCATTTGTAAGAGGCAACTGCATCTCATTATAGATATATATCGTTGTAGTGAAAAGCAGCTTAATCTTTCTAATATCTAGTGTTACAGAGTTTATTACACAGCTCCTGGCGTGCCAATTTTTCACTTTTTTTTTGACTATTTCTCTAATGATTGTTAAACATTCTTACCAAGGTGCTCAGGTAGCTCATTACTCAGTTTAAAGCTATTTAAAATGCCATTATTAATGCCTGCGGAGCATAACCAAGACTCTATTTATTAGTGCATGTGTGAGGCCAGAGTCAGAATGAGAGTACACGACACAACCTGGGGTCCCCAGGTCCCCACAGGGTCCCCATGCGCTTGCTGAGAGCCTACAAGCTACTTTGCACCGCTGCAGGCAGGTGTACCAAAAAGAATAAGAAAGGGAGAGGTGGAACTGTGGTAATAAAAACTATGCCACTGAGTTAAAGATTAAAACAGCTCCACGAATTGCTCTTCTTTAACTTGATACAACCTATCGTCTGTGACGGTTGCCCAGGCCAAGCACTATAATCTGACATTGCAAAATAACAAAATGGTGCTGAATTCTATGCCATGAATCCCTCTGAAGATCCTTCTCCTTCCTGTATCCTTCTCTCCATACACTAGTGTTTTCCAGTGGCACATGTTGGTAGCTCTAGAATAGCGTTCTTTGCAGATGAAGCAGAAATATGAATTTTAAAAAGTGGGAGTCTACAGTCAGGTTCTGAAATCTCATTTTTTAAAGGTTGACCTTTGGGTTTTCATAGAAATGCCAAAAGCCCTAATTTTTCAATGCAGGCACTGGTATGGAAGCACAGATTTTATATTTGTGTTCATCCCTTTTTATTTTCAGTAGCTTTTCCAGGTGACCCATGCTCGTACCATTTTCAGCAAAACAAAAATCTTGAAAATAATTTTATGTAGACACAAATATTTGGAAAGTGGTTGTTTTATCCACTGATATCCACAGCTGCCTCCACGCGTGAGTACTGATGTATGAACATTATCTGTTTTGTACTTTTCATAATTTTACTGTTGCATTCTCTTTGACTTAGGATGTTTCTGTTACCCAATTAATGGCCAGATATATAACTGTGTGACTGCAAATTTTGCATATCATAAATATGCATTGTAAGAAGACTGCAAACACTCCTTGTACCTAGAAACTGTTCAACCAAATTAGCAGCTAATTATAGCCAATAAATACGTTCATAGAAATGAATGCGCAGAAGAAGGCCAATTTTAATTACAATGTATCTGCAAGGAGTAAGACACCCGACTCCAGTCGCAACACAAATATTTGCCCCAAATTGAGTTGCCCCAAGGTACTTCTTCCCTTAGGTTTGGTTCTGTATCAGCAGTAGCAGTGTTTACACTGCAGAGCAGCAAGGAGCTAATTTAGGAGAGTGAATCACCAAACCCTTCCGCAGCCTGTCGATCGCCTATCAATACTGATAATTGCTATTGTTTCCACCATTAACAACCCGTTCCAGGAGAGTTGCTTAAGGGAGATATGTTATCGGGGCCAGGTGTTGCCGTGACACATTCATTCTGAATTCCAGAGGAGATACAGGCTTCCCAGGGAAATCTCTCCTTCCTTGCTCATCAAGCAGCCCTGGTGAAACCTCAATACTTCCAATTTGCAGAGATCTATGCAGAAATTTCTCTTGGCTCCGATTCAAGCCTTCTGAATTTCACTGTGGGCTTTAGGGCTGAATTAGTTCTAACTCCCCAGCGATACTCAGCCAAAATGGTTAATTTCTGCCAAATTCACAGAGCTTTGAATGGTTTCCATTTCTTGCTAAATCACAGTGCTGTACAGCTGGCTTCGAAATTAGTTCGGGTTTGGCAGCGAACTTGCAAATTAAATGTGACTCAGTTCTGTACCCACACCAAAGCGTACTTGGTAAGCGCAAGCCTGCGCCAGGGACGGAGCGGAGCTGAGAGCACGGAGACGAAGCCCCATGAGCAGCAACACATCTCCAGTTCTGACTCGTCTTGCCTGAAGTGACTCACTAGGTGATGCACAAGAGGCAATCGATAGGACAAACGCTGCTTCGTTCTGGCCGCTGTGATCCCTTCCCTTCAGCCACAGTTACACCTGGAGATCCATATATTTCATGTAGCTCTAGGGTCCTCATTATGCTACCAGTCGCTATATCTGTATCATCTAGCACTGCCTAAATTTCAAGGACAAAATATCCAGGTAGATGTATTTTTCTTCATTTTGAATTAGAGCTGCTTGAAGCAGACTCAGAGGAATGCCTTCTTGGGATTCAGAGCACAGGTTGACCAACAGCAGCTATATAGCTTGGGGCAGCTATCGTGGTTCCCACGTCCCCCAGCTGCTCCACCTCTCCACTTCCACCAGATGGGTGATTCATTTTGAGACTTAGCACTCATAATCAGGTAAAGCAACATGCATTCAAGCTGACTTCAACACAACCACCAGCAGCAGGAGCCAAGGGAAGAGCTAAGCCAACCACTAGCAGATGAGTGAAGCTCTCTGGAAGGGTGCACAGAGGCTCGAGCTGCTGTGGCTTTCCTCAAGTAAATTCCTCCTTCTGGCAACCTGCTCAGCTCCCTAAGGTAGCAAGCCAAGGGTCAGGAATAACAATAACCAAAAGAGCAGCAACTCACTTCTTCCGGGGCTGTTTTTTTTTAAACTGGGGAATTGCTATAACTCAGGTGCAATTTTGAAATATGAAAATATTACAATTTTTGCAAAGAAAAAATAATACTCTCTAATATAAAACAAAATACAGTCAACTAACAAATACAGTTTTCTCCTCCCAAACAAAGCTTTTGTCTTCATCTCAGTGTGCTGTGATTGATGCATACAAGTTACACCGTCAGGAAGGAAGATATATTCAGACTTTTGCTTGTCAAGATAAGAGGGGAGTTCTAAAAACTTCAAAGGCTTCCTGGCTATAATTTATATTTCCATCTGAAAGACAAAAGGACAGTGCAAAAATGGCATTTTCTGTTCTACCCAAACTCATTTGCAAAATATTCCCTTATTTGACAACATTCACTTCATGTCTTTTAAAACAAAGCATATTTAATCATTTTATAAAGCTCTCTTTAGAACATTCAGACTAATGTTTAGCCTAAATCTAAAGTCAGCTGCAACAAACATACACAGGCTGCACTCAAATCTAGGGAACAAAAGCATTTGACTTAAAATAGCCATTATTTTAGGTAATATACTACAAAAGCAAAATAAAAATAAACAAAATTACAAACAAAATTTTTAATCTCAGTTTCCTTTGGGGGATTACCCAGGCAAAGCACACAGTCTAGTGTTTCCAGATGTGCTTGTAGTGAGCAGTGCTGTTGTTGCAGAGTGGTGCAATATAGACGAACATCAGCAAGTGGCCTAAAAACATAGAGACAGTCTTAAATCTTTTTTATCCTTTTTATCCAGTTGTTTTTCTCTCCATTGCTATGTCTGTCAGCAAGCTGGGTAGGCAAATCAAAGAGTAAATAGCCCTGGAGGGAGAAGCTCCCTTCTCCACAGAAAGATGTGCGTTGCCGCCAGGGCCAACGTCCTCCTGGTACTGGGCGGGCGGGAGACCCGCGGGCTGATGGCTGCCACGCCGGGTTCGCTTTTAAATCATCTCTCTGACAGCTGGTGCAAACATCCAAGCCTTTCCACAGGATAAAGTTTTAGAAGAGTCAGACTAGGAGACTTGAGTCCTCTTGGCAAAAAAAAGAAACAAAACACCTGGTGTTTTCATCTTCTCATACCACGTGCATCCTCCTTGCCCTTTCCTCACCCTCTCCCCATTGCTCCCTCCCCTCCCTTCCTCAGCCACTGTTCTGCCTCAGGCAGATGTTAACTGTAGTTTAGAGGACAACATATATCACATGAGACTTCAGCCTGTATAGACTGCTGAGCCGCCTTAGTAAAAATAAATATCGATAAAAATCATTGAGGTAAGCAGAATGATAGATTTTTAAAGTGAAAAGGAAGGATAGAGGGAGAAAAGTCCTGTGGACAGGAGGATGATGGCAGATCTAGGATCTCTTTGCAGCAGGGTTTTGGCAGAAAGAGAATGGGGGCCAGAAAGACCCTGTTTCCCCAGAGCATTTTTGCCTCATGGTTTTCCTTCTTCATTTCCCATATCTTGCCTCTTCCTTTTTTTTATACCTTGCCCTGTTACCTCGTCCTTCTTCAGACCTTCAGACTCACAGTCCTCTCTTCTTTGCTCCTTCTTCCCTTCCTTTCTCTCTTTATGTGCCCGGAAGATGAAGGGCTCCCTGTCATGGAAAAGTCTGCCTGCCTCCCAGTCCTGAACATGGGAGCATCTTCCTATGGAGCCCCTCAAAGCCACCTCTGCAGCCAATTCCCCCAGCTCGGCATCCAGCTTTGGCAGCAGAGCTCCACAGCAGGCATTGACACCACAAGAAGTGTTCTTTAATCAAATGCACGTATTAAAGGCATCCAAGCTGTCCGAGACCAAAAACAGTGTGTTTAATATGTTCTTGTGATGCCGGAATTGAATCCTGTAATCCATTCCATAGTATTACAGGCAATAGTCATTCATTGCGTTAACACATTTGGATTTTCTAGTCATTACATTATCCTCTGCTGTTTAACAGACCGCCAAACATTTTCCAGTCCTGCCCTCAGATCTATTTCCTGCTTTATGCTAGACTTAATCCCTTTTTTCACATTCCTTTTATAAATTCTCATTCCTTTTAAAGAATTATTATGCTAATTCCAAGTCAAGTTATGATCGTTTAAGGATGCAGTTGTGAAAGTAACAAAATGTTATTGTTCTCACTGAGTTGTAGCATTTACTGTAGAGCTCTTTTTATGAGAGATTAAACACCTCCAACTTTATAAAGGGTATTATGGTTTTTAACTACAAAAATTAAATGATAGCAAGAAGAGAATGATATCAATATATTCAGAGAAGGAATAGATAAAATCTGAAATAATTGGTGCGATCCGTTTGACAGAGAGAAACAGGTAATTCATCCTCTGCAGTGTTGTATGAGCTTGGTATCAGGATAAACTCTGGCTTACCAAGGATACCTGGTATCCTGATACCAGTTGCAAGTGATCTTGCAACTTATGTCACACACGGAGACATTTCTTGTGTCTGTGGACAGAAAACTGGAGCTATGTAAAGGAGAAAGACTCCCAGAAGTTTTCCTTGAGACTGGTGGATGTACTGATGGGTTTGGGAAAGTCTCGATCACTCTGTAATACTCTGGGAGGGAAGCAGCAGGCAGGGCCTCATGGGTGGGACCCATGAAGGCTGTGAGGCTGCTGCAAGTCCCAAGGCATCCTCTCCCATAGAGCAGCTGCAGGCTGGCAGAGGGAACTTCCTTCCTTCCTTCCTTCCTTCCTTCCTTCCTTCCTTCCTTCCTTCCTTCCTTCCTTCCTTCCTTCCTTCCTTCCTTCTTCCCAAAGTGGAAATAAGGCCAGGAAGAAATGAAGGAAGCCAAAGGATTTATTTGTTTGTCATACTTCAGCAAGAAGTCTTGCTTTCCCCCTGCATTGGGGCATGCAAGCTATCCCGAGGGACGTGCCCTTGCATTTCATCCTTTTTCTTTTCCTCTTGTTTTTCTTAATCCAGTCACACAAAGGTAAATTAGTATGCAGTGTATAAGGCAGAGGCGAATGAGGCAGACATGGGAGATTTATAAAAGAAGGAGACTTTGGTGTCTAGGATAATGTAATGCAAACAGAAATTCCAAAGCACAGAAAGATTTTTTTCTTTCTATGCTTTCTATTTCTTTAGAGATTCACTCTGTCCAAGAAGAGCAAAAAGACGTCAAGCCAAAGGGAAAACTGTGCATCCTCAATGTTAGCCAAAGGCGAGGATATGAACAACAAGATCTTTACATCTTCTTACAGATGATACTACGTGTGTATATTCGAGAATGATTAACATTAAAGTATGAGATATGAAGGTCACTTTTCTAAGCTTCCATCCAGCCCAAAGCAATGTAGATGTTCATATACACTCATTACTTTGAAAGCTCAAATGAGTCATAAAATGGGAGCTAAAATCTTCCATTTCCCAGCATTATTGCAGAGTTTTATTAGTTAATATAGAACAAATTCTCCTCTACATCAATATAACTTTTTTTTACACTATTTAAGAAACAAGGAGTTAGCAACAAAAGCTCCATTTCATTACTGCTAATTTTGTTATTATCTGCCATGCTTTTAGGCTGCCCCATCATCACCCTTCTCACTTTCCATCAGTTTAGTAACCAAGCCATGCAACTACAGCTGCTTCCCAAAATATCACAGTTACAGGGAGCTTCTTGAGACTGCTGTAGATTAAGTGTTGATTATCTTGCTTCAGGGCAGGAGGGATCTTGTCTCCAGACTAAGATGCTTAAATAAAGGTGTCAATATGTGGTAGGTGCCTGTGTCAATGAAACTTCCACTTGCAGTAACTGGAGTTCACTCATCAAGCTCACATATAGACATCTTCGTTTAGGTGTCTTTACCAGGGTCTGAATCCCACCCTAAACCCTCACTAGTGGAATTACCTCAGAATCTTGTTAGAATTTTGTATTGAATTACTGCATTTCCTCTTTTTTTTACAGAAGGCAACTGTACACAAACAAGTGCTTATGTGGGCATGCATCTTGAGTAGGCACAAACACATACCCAAACTGAAGGTGGTTATCTTTTTCATGTTCTCTCTAATGATAAAATAAAATCAAGTATGTACATGTGGTTTTTTCATACTTCCATTCATGAGAGTAGGTAACTGTAACAGATAACCTTGCTACAGCATTACCATTTTTCTCTTTGGCTACCACACTCTGCCTTTCCTGTTTGTATCCTTGACATGGATGTCTATTGCCATCTCTCTTGCAAACAGCCACTGGCACCACTAGAAGGAAGGTTGTAACAGGTTGATTTATCACTGTGAGAGGCATTCTATTTCATTTTATCTCAAATGACTGTTATTATTAAAGCACTTTTGCGATTACAGAACTATTTACATGCTCACTATCTCATATTAAGGAAATCGTTTGTGGTATTTGCAAGAGAAAATTACTAGGGTCATGTAACTTTCTCACATCTTGTTTTGTATTGTTAAGCAGAAGCACAGCACTCTCTTTTCCCCATTTAGAGAAACTGCTGCCTGTGAAAGAGAGCATTTGCTGCTCCCACTGCAGAGGCCATGGTTTTCCTATTGATTTATCATCTTCAGTGGGCCAATTATCTCAGCAGCTAGGAACTCCCGTGATTCTTTTAATGTGGCCCAGCAAAGAGGGCAACCTTCCCAGTCCCCTTAACTACAAATCTACCAGTGCTCCCCCATTTCCCTGCACTGAACATTTAGTTTTTCCACAGTAGATGTCTGTCAAAATCACTCTGAAATACATTGTCCTTTTCAGCATTCACAGTTTACTCGCAAGCTTTGTATTCCTGGGGACTCCATTTCTATAGCTCTGTCTCACTTTACACAAAATAAAACCTTATCTACATAGAAGTCTTTGTGGAACTTCCTTAGTATCTCACTTCATCATCAAATAATGCATGTAGGGATATATGAAGTATACCAAAGCTGTTCAACAGTGATATGCAAAGAGTCAAAAGAGAATAATAATAATAAAAAAAAAGTAAAATAATACTGCACCACTGTAAGACTGCCTCTTACCTGGTCATTCAAAGCAATCAAAGTCCAAATCACAGATTTGGACAAATGATTGTCTGAACTGAATCTCCTTTGACACTAAGATCCTAAGAGAGGATCTTAATGAATAAGTTAAACTATTTCTTGAGGGCAAAGGGACTTTTTTTCTGTGCAATCTAGAAATATAGGAATTATGACTGCATAAACTGGCCTCCCAGCTTTCTTGACGAGCAAATTGAGTAACAGACCTCATTCCCCCAGGCTCTCCACCTACTTGGCTTGGTCTTGATGGTTCCCTCTGTACTCTACCATTCTAAGCTCCCTGTGCAAGGTGAAAGTGATGGGAGCACCAAGGTAACAGCAGCAAATGTTGAGATAATTCCAGTCTGCAACCCTTATCCTTTGACCAGGCAGAGGATTACCGAGTTCCATAAAATTAAATCTGGTCCCAACAGTTTTACTGGGCAAGGACCACAGTGCTCAGTCCTTTGCAGGACTCAGCTGCAAGCCTGGCTCATCCCTCTGAGTTGCTCTCACCTTGAGCAAGGAGGTTTCAGCTCCAGCTCATGCGCACACCAGGGGATGGGGCTGACCACCCCAGCTGAGTTATTTTGCCACTACCAGTCAGTTACCTTCTAACTACAAACCTGCCTTAGTTTTGAGGGGGTTGGGTTTTTTTGTTTGTTTGTTTTTTTTTCCCTAGTTTGACCCTGCAACTGCAAAAATTGTTTTTTTTTTTCCTTCCTCCTATAACCTTCCTCCTTTTTTCCTTCCTCCTATAACCTCATGTCTGTTGATAGCATAAAGAACAATTAAAGCTGGCTCAGTGCTGTTATTAAATTGCCATGTAACATAGTCAAATTTGAGGATACACTCCTCAAACCTACAATATGTTGTCTTATCTGCACCCACCAGAGATCTTTCATAGCACTTCATTCTCCATGTCATACCTCATGTAGCCAAAAAAAAATACCGCTGTCCAACTTGGGATACACTGCAAACACTTTCTCAGCCTCTTGCATTATAAGAGTGGCTCTGCATGCCCTGATAATTTTTATTTGTTGAAAGCTTAAATTAGGACTAAATGGTCTACATCGGCCTACGCTAGCCTATCACAATTCACAGTCTAAGAAACTAGAAGCAACATGAGCAGGGTACAGAGATGCAAGTCAAAACTGTTTGTCTGACTTTACTGGCAGCTAATGGGACACATTCACTTGTGTTTTTTCATAATAATAATAAGACCTTAAAGGGGGAGGGGGCTCTTTATTATTTTTAGTAAAAGTTGAGTATCTCAAAACTTCTAATGACTTCAGAAGATGGTATTTTATGAAAAGCACAGGTTATAACAAAACTTATACAACAAGACACTGCCTTGAGTGATGATAATACATGTAAAATCATCAATAAATATAAACTGCAGAATAGGCATGGTGACCGAATCGGTTCCTCAGTGCAGTGGTGGCCTCTCAAGTACAGGAACTGTGCAGCCAAATGAATATTGGCAAAAATAAACAGCATTAAAGTGATAAAAATTGTGATAAACTAAAGAGGAAATTGGTGTTTTCCCTATTCCTGAAAGCTGTGCATTAATCAATGGCATATGTCTGGCTAAAGAAACAGAGGAATCTCACAACTTAGGAGGTGAGATTAGACAACCTACGGATTTCTTTTGGTCTTCAGATCTAAAATCTATCCATCTTTGCCAATATGAAGTGTTTTACGAGACCAAATTCATGCTGACAGTTTTTGTATGTGAAGAGGGAAAAAAGAAAACCTCCTTAGACTGTCCTTGCGGTGCGAAAAAGCAGCGTGATGCAGTTTGGTGCCTCCCAGTAACTCACAGGCTCAGCCTGGAAGTAAAAGCGAAAGCACAAAGCAGATGGGTTTCCTCCCTGCCAGCCTGGCAGAATTTTGTCCTTTCTGCAGGACACGGTAGTAGCAACACATAGGTGAACAGGCCAAAGTGTGTGCATGCAGGAGCAAAGAGGAGTCAGGCCCTTCACCAGGTGTCCTGTCACAGCAGGAGGAACAGATGGGAAAATCAGCAAAATCTGAATGGACAAAAAATCTGCTCTATAGGGCAGAAAGTTACCTCTTTAAAACTTCGACCTTGCAGAAGAAACCCTGCCTCTAAAATTGCTAGTTGAATATTGCTGTATATTAAAAATATATTTTAAGATTTAGAGGTAGGCAACAGGTCTGGTGCTTCTGGGGTTGTTCTTGAAAAGACAAATTTACAACTGAATCATTCATTAGAAAGTCAATTTGTGGCACTGACAAACAAGTGAAGAGCTATTCAAGTCACGGTATTGCCAATAGTATTAATGATCTTGGTAATGAAAAGCTGATGACTTTTAACAAGTGTTGTCTGACACACAAGATAAATACTATTAAATATGAAAAGTCTTTTTAATTACCGATGGAGTTCAGAGGCTTGGAAAAAAAGACAAACAAGCAATTAAATTTTAAAAAAAAGGCAAATTGGTCTGCTACTGTCTCCTTTACCTGTCACTTGGCCGAGTGAGGAATAACGCCAGAGTTCAATTGCAGTGAGCCCTGCTGGTGCCTAAGCCTCAGCTTCCAACTAGTGCACAGACTTCAGTCCTGAGTCTTTCCATCAGAAAACAGCAAGTTTAAGGTGAAACAAAAGCAATGGTTGGTGGTTCCGTGCATGCAACTGGGCAGCATGGATGGTATTGGTTCCCTGCTAAGAAAAAGGTTTTAATCATTGTTTTTCCTACACAAGAACCTTACAAAGAAACTGTTTTTTTCTCTCTACAACACTTGTATTCACTGAGGTATATTATAATTTTAAGAGCATGAAAAGCACTTGATTCCAGTCCAAGTTTGCAATATAGAAGTCAGTAGGTTATTATTTTGTTCCCCGTGATAAACAGCCTAATTTAATACATTTACCAAAACCTGCTCTCTACTAAGATGGGGTATGTTTTTGTTTTAAAGAAAAAATATCCCTCCCAACCTTCATACTTCCTTACTTTTGCATTTGACCACAATTTTTAAAGCAAAAAATGGAAGATGAGTGTTTTTAGCAACATACTATTGTAATATTTCAGGTGAATCTATCAAAGTCTTTCAGCGAACGAAATGTAGTCTATTCTTATGGCATACATGACGTACATGTCCCTAGCAAATACACAGGTATTTTTTGCTGTAGCTGTAGCTGTATGTCTTGCTGTAACTTACCCTGTCACAGAAGCACAGAAGAGAAATACAATCTTCTGAAATGTTCATGCTGATCTGGGGTAGACCTGGAGTGAAAGGCTTCTCTGATGGGGAATCAGAGGAAACTTTCTCTAGTCATAGAAAGGTTAAAATTAAGATGAGCTACTTTTTACATAGTAATTTCCTAAAAGGGATTTCACTTTTGATTTAGGAAGACCTTTTCTTCATTTATGACTGAAAGACATAAACTGTCACTTAAGATATAAGACATAAGAAAAAACTTAAAATGGGATCTGTCATAAATAAAACATATATAAATTTATTTTTAATTGTAATTTAATTATTTTAATTATAATTTATACAATTATAGCTGATATATGAAATTCACAGTTTCACTTAACAGAGAACTAAAATAAAAATGCTCTTAAGGAATGCACTTTGAAGACTGTCTATACAACCTTCCTTTTCTTTGTTCTGAGAAAGAAATTAGTTTCTAACATGTGCAAAAGACATGTATAAAAATATTTGGGGTGAGTCTGTAATGAATGTGTTCACAAACTTGCTACACACAAACACATGTAGGAAATAATCTGTATTTGTTTAAAAAAAACAAATTTATACTTGACTAAAAAAATATGTTCATGGCAAAGGTGGATGTATGGAAAGGAAAAGAGAGGGAATGGAGGAAAAAAACTGTTTGTTAACTGTCTTAGTTTCACTAGCCAGTTGCTTTAAAATAGCAGTAAAATCTATTTCTCCTGTGTGACTTCCTGAATGGCAGTTTGGCTCTATTTCCTACACTATTCATTCTCTCTTCTGTGTCAGAGACATTGGAACTCCTTGGTGAGGCGGACTCATTTGGCACTGCTTTGAGCAGCAATCTGGGTGTCACGCAGGTAAGGACCGAAGCTGACAAGAGAGACTTGGGCAAACTTGAGCAGGGGCTGAGACTCCGCTGCACCCACCGCACAGGACTGGTTTCACACTCTGCGCTGCCACATGCCGTGCGGTCCCATCTGGTTGCTTTTTTATGGGATTATGCAGCATCACGCAAAATACTCTGCTCCTAATTGCCAAGAATGGCAGGCCTTGACCCTGCGGAAGGCAGCGGGTGTCCTGGGGGATGCTCCTTTCCACCGCGGCCGGGAGCGGCGGCCCCGCTGCCCTGCCGGGAGCCGCTGGGCGCTCCGCAGCATCCCGTCTCATGCGCCCTAATTGCCGTCGCCGTGGAAACCGCCAGGAAGGGCACTTCACTTAAGACGGAAGCGTGATTAATAATTTGCGGTTCTGACTTAAAGCGTTATTAACCTTTCCTAATAGGAACCAGATACTTCCAAAATCTGAAAAGATCCTGCGTTTTATTAGGGTCTGAAGCTGCCTCCACTAAAATCATTGGCTGTGCTAAAGAGATGCCTTTGGCTTTTAATGGGAACAAGGCAAACTCCCGAGTATCTGAACTAACCACAGGAATTTTTTGAGTTATGGTATGTCATCCCATGAGAATATGGAAAGAATTGCATAATCTTTATAATTCTAAATAACCTTTCCATATTTATTGCTTACCTTCTTCTGGCCTAAGCTTTAGAAAGAAAAGTCAAAAGGGGATGCTGAAAGGAGGTTACAATGAGGTCAGCAAAAAAAAACACAGTATGGAAAGCGTGCGGGTACTGTCACAGTGTCAGAAGGAGAATAAATCTTTAATGTATATGATTATGTAATTTTCATGTAACTCGAACCCTTGGTCGCCCTCATTTTGCCAAACAGACCCAAATGCTAATTCACAATGCCTATGGGACCAAGGCTGTGTCACCTTTTGTATTTTAAACCACTATGACACTGCAGTAACTTGTTAAAACATGCCACATATGTGTCCAATGTGTACTGAACATGTGTTACCAAGCTGGCCAAGTAGTGATATTTTGGTCAATAGGCAGCTCATAGGCAGCTCAGGAACACAGTGGGAAGGGAGAAATTCACAAAAGTGCACAATTCATAGCTATAATAGCTTTAGCATAAAACTTTCCTGGGGAAAATCAGAGCTAGATGTATCACAGTGTATATCACTCTGCTCCAGATCTTTGGGCACCGTGACAGGCTTCGGATGCTCCTCCAGCATAAGCCGCCAATGGGAATACCACACACCTGCAAGGACACAATGTCTTAGTTGTCCTGAGACCTTCACTTCAGCTCAGCTGAAATCCTAAGGCAGTAAAGCTAGTCAGGGAAATGATGGTAAAATCATGGTATCTATCTCAGGTCTTTTTGGCTGCTGTAGTGTCTTCGTAGCTACATGCCATGAGTTTAGGCCTCTGCTTTGCCCAGAAGGAAGAGCCTCCTGATCACAGGAGCACAGTCTGGATTTCACATCACCTTAATGCCTACGTTTCATCAAAGGCAGAATTCCTATCCACTGTAATCGACAGCATCAAAGAGAAAATATCCCTGGAAATGATCTAGAAATCTGGCTACTCTACTTAGGTGTAGTGCAACAGCTGATGCACTGACGCCTGAAAAAAAACATTTTCTCTCTCAGAGGACGGAACTGTAAAACGAAGTATTAGTGGCTCATCTGGTAAGAGTTTCAAAACACAGCAGTGAGGAACTGCCTTAACTTTCTGCCTGCTTTTGGTGCAAAGAACAACGTAAAGCCTCCAAGTGCAACAAGACCCCATGTACAACCAAATTCTTTGTGTCCATATACTTTTGTATAGTCACAATTTAACTTACACTGACTTGTGTAATTTTTATTATTTTTTGAACAGACTTGCCTTGAAATCAAACCTTAAAAATGCATGTAGATTCATAACTTTGAATAGATTATATAAATATCACTAAGCTGCATTGCAAAGAGAAGTTGAGAAAACAACCAAAACTTAATATTTAGAGTTATAAACTGCAGGAATATTAAGAGTCTATCTGGTAACAGCTTCACAGTATGCCATATGGAAAATAAATACAAATGATAGTAAGGTTCTCAGTTTTCACAGCCTAAAGTAACGCATTATATCTTTTCCTGAAAATACAACTGGTCAAAGCCCACAAAGAACCAAAACAGTTCTAATATACAAACAAATGCATGCATTAATTTGTCTGCATCTATTGATACATGATGTAGCTTAGCATGCGATTGTACATTTCACACTTAGGATTCAAAAAGAGCTCACAAAGAAGTGTAATATCACTTCTGGCCCAGTTAAAAACTATAAATGCATGCTTATTTAAACTGGAATTCCATTCAGCTCAGAACCTGCCAGTGCACCTGTGTCTATAGACTTTCCTTGAAAAATATTTAGCATTCTTCCATCTATTTAAAAGTTACATCAAAATACAGATATCACTTTTAGTGAAAGCAAGGATGTCCTATCCCTGTTTTATATGTGATGGGGTAACAGAGGTAGAAATATTCAAACAATAGCCTTAAGGTACAAGATAAACTGGTATTAGAGGCAGAAATAAAATTCACGCATAAAACTGATTGGGAGAAAAATAAAGTATAAAATCCAGTTTAAAAAACTGCATAGTTGTAGAAATGCATTGGGAAAAGTCTTCTAGTATAGGCATGGAGGGAGTGAAGAGAGGAAGAGAATTGGGGTGACTGATTTTTTTTGTCCAATTCCGAGACTCTTCTCAAGAATGACCAAGTAATTCTGATACTCTCATCAGATGCGGGAAAAAAAGGCTCTTGCATCTAAGTTAAAGTAGATAAGGGATGTTTTTCAGCATCCAATGTGAATGTCCCAAATTCTCAACCACTACTCCAAGGAAACAAGCAAAATGAACATAAAAAGGTCTCTGGTTCTTCTCAGACAAAATCCCAAGGAAAAAACAAAAACAAACAAACAAAACCAACCCAACTCTGTGCAGGGATAATATCCAGGGAGTAACATTCAGGAAATGTGGATCCCTAACCAGATATTGCTTCCTTCATTGTACTTCTACAGAGACTCGATCTGCCCATCAGACCAGCATGGAAGTAGCGGGGTTGGGAGACGCAGCCAAGCGCAGCCATCTGCAGCACTAGGAAAACCACAAAATATTCCCTGGAGCAGCAGATGCCAGTGTTTAGATTGCTACGGAGACTGAGGAGAAACAAGAGAAGGAAAGTGCAAGGAGAAGAAAAACACAAGGGAAAAAATTGTCCTTAAGTTATTGAAGGATGGAGGGAGTGAATCATGAGATGGTTAAAGAAAAAAATGTAAATCTCTGTTCGCATGTCTATTCTATATGTATAAAGTATAGAACAAGCAGGAATGTACAGATTTCTTTTTAGCTTGATTCAAGTCCACATTCATGCTTCTGATCTCAGAAATCTTATCTCTAGTTGAGAATGAAGTGTTCCTGACAGAAGGATTTCATATTTTAGAAGCATTTAGCCTAGGGGTCTGGTAAAGTGAATATGAATCAATAATGTAAAGTGAAACAAAGTAAATAATGGAATCAATAGAAAGATTCCCATCGAGTCTAGTACCCAGTGGAATAAAAATCAGACTGTAAGGCAGAAAGAATATATCTTGGGGGAAAATTCTGAAAGGAAAATGTATTTAGGAAAAAATATTCCACATTTCTTAGAGAAGCCAGGAGCTTGGGAATGTGTTCAATAAGGCTATACTATGATACCTCTTGTGATGCTTTAATGACAAATCTCACTGAGGCCCCAGATGCTGCCAAGGCTAGTAGAAATATGCTTCATTGTGTGAAAATGCAAATTGTTACTGGGGAGAGAAACTATATTCCCCGATTGCTCTGCATGTTAACAATAAACTCTTATTTTCTTTTGATGAATATTTTTTAATTTAGTTTTCAAGGTAAAAGGAAAATAAAACACATCTAGGCTGAGAAATACATCAGGAGGAATGCACAGTCGTTGCTGTGAATAAGAAGAGGTCACAACTTTTCTTTAGTTGTTGGTTTCTTCTCAAGACTTTCCTCAGATCCCTTAAAAAAGCTGAACAATGGTGATCACCAAGCAATATGGAACCCATCTTAGTAAAGCTGGGCTGTATGTAATTACAAGAAAGGAAAGAAAGGGCATTGTGGGTGCAAAAATACTTCTGCCTGTCATTAAAAATACATTTGATTGCCTCTTTCTTCCTCTGTCATTCTCTGCTTCCTGTTTTCTGGCACAGTAGAATTACAAGAGCTTAGCTGGTTTCTTCAGCTCCATCATTTTCTGTCTGACCATAGCATTTAGAGGACCCAGAATTTTCAGGTATTGGCCAAGAAATTACCATCCATGGCTCCTTACCATCCATGGTAAGTTCTTAGACAAAGAACTAAAATACTTTCACAAAGCATATGGACAATCTGCAGAAGAACTGAGAAACACGCTCACATCTCTCTCACCAGCATTCAGCATTGTAACACCTAGACCACGCTTTTCTCACTATCGCATTATTATCTCAAAATCATCACAATATGGAAATTCTGACAAAGGCAATAATTAACCACATAGACATACACTCATCTCTGGGAAAACTTTGTTTTGTTGAGCACTTTCCCTCAGAGTCCAGTCAAAGGTCTGATAGACAAGGTATTGGGAATCAAGAGCTCAGATACAGCAGGGTGAAAGAGGGAAACAGATTACGTGTTCTTTAGTGGATGGGCTTGGTTGAGGGTAAAAAAGTCCAGTAATTGTTGTTTGTATGACTTGAACTGTTGAGAATTCTCTGGAATTTTAAGGATGTTTTCTAACTTTTTATTGCTTCCTCCGACCAGACATCTCATTAAGGGTAGAAGAAAAATGTTGATTGATAACTATCTTGAAAGTATAATGAAAAATCTGATTCTCTTGGAACCAATTAGGTGCTACATACCGTTCTAGAATTATTCTGTTGAACAAAGGCCTGCCTAAAGCAAAATTAGTCTAACACCTCTAAATGATACAGTTAAATGTGTTTTCAGTGTTGACTGATGTTATCACAAACAAGAGATCTAGTCACGCTCCTAGCATCAATTTTTTTGTTGTACAATCTTGAGGAAACAGTTCTCTCCAAAACCCATAAGATCTCCCTGTTCATTTATTTGTATCAATTTTGAAGAAGGATGTTAATACTTCGTGAGGATCCCAAAGCTATTCTTTGTAATGAAGAGTGTCCAATAGCCGGATGAATTTAGATCATCTATGCCTTTTTTAATTTAAGACTAAATAGCATTATATTATCTTTTGAATGCTAGGCTATAAAACCATCTGTCCATGCAGTTGTTTTAGATTTCTCATTATTTCAGACTGCATACTATGTATTTGTTATTTTAAATTATGGCAGCTATAATTCACACCCACTGGCATGAGAAATGCAAAATGAAAAATCTTAAAGTCTGCTTAAGGCTGATGTGCTCAAGGGAGAGTGAAAAGTATAAACAAATTGGCATTAATGTCCTTGTCAGTGATTTTTTTTTTTTTACAGCAGGTGGGTTGAAATTTGTGCTTGCTGATGAAGGATACATTAAATCATCATGTCTAGAAGCCCTGACTCAACACCTCCCAATTTTAAGGCTCTGCTAGTCACTCTTGGAGCTCTAACATGGTGCGCACAGTATTTGTGCTGTGCTGCAACCTACCCAAAGACAAAAGTGCTGCCCCCGGGCTCTCTACAGCAGGGGACACCAGCCCAGGAGCTTGCGAAAATGAAGCTCTCAGAAATCTCCAGAAAGACCAGAGCGGATGAATAACTGAAACATACAAAAAATAAGTGCTGATTTCCCATGAAAAACACCATTTTTTTTTTTTATTTTCCAGCACAGTCATAAACTAATATGAAGTGGCCCACAAATAAAAGGAAATATACATTGAAAGAAAAAGAAACTCTTATTTGGGAATCCCAGAGGTTAGAAACCCCTAAACAAAATCTGGACCTCTGGGATTTCCAACATATCTCGAGGGCCACTGACTTTTTATTTCCTACCTGCATCCTGCCAACACCCACCACAACACTGACCTTAAGATCCTACTGTACCCCAAGAACTTTCCATCAATTTGGTGAATGCAGATATCACACGGCAGAAATCTCATGCCCTGCTTCAACTTTCAAACTTTCCACGCCCCTTCCAAAAAAGGTGTAGAGAAGTGTTTTCACACATATTGGCATTAGATTAGGTCTCAAATATACTCAAAATTGTACCACTTTATCTCAAAATTGTTTTAGCCTAAATTAGTGCAAACTCTAAATAGAGATCTGTAACATCCTTATTTCAATCTGTAGAAAGCCCATTCCTAGTTATGTCCCGATGTAAGTATGCTGGGATATCAACATGAGGAAGCGGTATTGTGGTTTTATAATATAATAGCAACTTTACACTAATTTTTTGTGCAGTCCTCTCATTCCACATTAAAGGCATACTTTTGCTACAGATGCTACTTTCTACTCCCAAGATAGAGTTTTCCCTTCTGCTCTAAAAGAAGTCAATATGTGATAACACAGAACACACAAAAAAAAGAAAGAAAAAAAAAAAAACTTATTTTACTCTACTGAGAAAAAAAGAGTTGTTCTATCTGCAAGCTGTAGGTGGGACTCTACATTGCAATATACCATACAATACAGATATAGCCTAGAAAGTAACTTTGTAGCACATAGGTGAACTTTGCAGAATTTTAGTATGGCAATAAGAAAACCCACAAAGGGCATCTAAGCAAAATAGCTATTGCATTTTAAAAAGTGGCTTTTAAATCGTTCCATATGTATTTCCTTGCATGAATAAACCTCTAATTCAGGAAAGTTTATAAAGCCTCCTGCACTGACTCCCTAAATAATTTAAGAATTGCATTCATAGCAAGCTGCATATTTATAGTTAGCAAAAACTTTTTCCTAACAAGAATAAACTAAGCATGACAGAGACAGGGGTTTAATTAAATCATGGAATCTCAGCTGTATTCAGACAAACAACACTGTGTGTAACAAGCTTTCAGTGTTTAAAAGCTAGAAAGACTGGTGAGAGGTTCAGTAAACTACTTGTTGCTTCTGTTACTGGACTCTGAAGGCGAAAAAAAATCTAAAAAAATACACATCTCTGCAACACACCACTCAGTCAATGGTACATTCTGCCTTAAAAAATGGCATGAAAAAAATGAGTGGCAGTTGCAAATTGTGTGTTGGTGCTCTCCTACATCAGTCTGCCTGCAGCCTAGTGCTGTGACTACAGAGCAAAGAAGGCATGCACAGACACTGCTTAAGGAGGATGCTTGTGTCCTGGTCAACAAGGGAGGTCCCACATGACTGGAGACTTTCCAATGTGACACCCATATACAGGGAGGGTTGGATGGATGATCTGGAGAACTCCAGGCCTGTCAGCCTGACCTCGGTATCAGGGTCAGTTACAGAGCAGATCATCTTGAGGGTGATCACACAGCGTGAGTGTGACAACTAGGGGATCAGGCCCAGCCAACATGGGTTCATGAAAGATAGGTCCTGACAGACCCGCCTGATCTCCTTCTATGACCAGGAGACTCCCTCAGTGGATGACAGAAATGCTGTGGACATGGTCTACTTAGACTTCAGTAAGGCCTTTTACACAGCTCATGGCTTAGATGCACTCTTCACTGGATGAAGAACTGGCTGAATGGCCAGGCCCAGGGAGTAGTGGTGAATGGAGTTAAATTCGGCTGATTTGACCCATCACAAGTGGTGCTCCCCAGAGGTCGGTGTTGGGGCCAGTCCTCTTTAATATCTTTATCTACGACCTCGATGAGGGGATTGAGCGCAGCCTCAGCAAATTTGCAGATGACACTAAGCTGGGAGGAAGAATAGATCTGCCTGAGGGCAGGAAAGTTCTACAGAGGGATCTGGACAGGTTGGATAGGTGGGCTGAGACCAACTGTATGAGGTTCAACAAGGCCAAGCGTCAGGTCCTGCTCTTCGGCCACAACAAGGCCATGCAGCGCTACAGGCAGTGTCAGAGCTGATAGAGCTGTGTGTTAGGAAAGGATCTGGGAGTGCTGGTCGACAGCCAGCTGAATATGAGGCAGCAATGTGCCAAGGTGGCCAAGAAGGCCAACAGTAGCCTCGCTTGTGTCAGGAATAGTGTAGCTAGAAGGACTACGTAAGTGATTGTGCACCTGTACTCGGTGCTGGTGAGGCCACACCTCAACACTGTGTTCTGTTTTGGACCCCTCACTACATTGAAGTGCTAGAGCATGTCCAAAGAAGGGCAACGAAGCTGGTGAAGGTTCTGGAGCACAGACCTTATCAGAAGATGCTGAGGGAGCTGGGATTATTGAGTCTGGAAAAGAGGAGGTTCAGAGGTGACCTTATCACTCTCTGCAACTACCTGAAATGAGGTTGTAGCGAGGCAGGGATTGGTCTCTGCTCCAAAATAACTACCAGTAGTACTAGAGGAATGGCCTCAAGTTGTGTCACATGAGGTTCAGGTTAGACAATAGGAAGAATTTCTGCACAGAAGGATTGGTCAAGCACTGGAATAGGCTGCCCAGGGAAGTGGTGGAGTCACCATCCCCGGCAGTGTTCAAGAAATGTGTAGATGATTTAATAGGCATAGTGTTGAAGGGCTTACGGTTGGACTCGATGATCTTGAAGGTCTTTTCTAACCATAGTGATTCAGTGATTCTATGATTCTACGTAACGGTTCCCAAAGCTTGCTGGAGGACATCCTTGGAACACACAAATCCTAATTCTGTAGAGTTCAGTGTCTCCATGGATTATCTGCCAAGTAATAGTCGCTTGTATAAGCTAAAAGCTGTCTGGGGAAAACATGAAAGAGCAATGGGAACACAGAGATACTTTACCTTTCTCCTCTCTGCAGACTTACCTCCCTTAGGCTGTGGGTTTTCCCCATATCACATTTCGCTTTCATACATCTCCATCCATGTGAAGTGGCAATAACGTGCTGCAGCGGAGGACAGACCTGAGCTAGTTAACACTGAGAACCCAAAGCAAACTCAATGAAAGTGTAGGCAAGGCCTGTCACAGTGAACTCATGATAGGATTCCCATCTACTCGCCCAGCACTTCAACACTCATGCCTTTAGATTATGGCACTCACACTTCTGCTGCCATGTCAAGCTGCAAATAATTCATCTTCACACACCTCTGCTCAGCCACTTCAATCACACTGTATTCCAAGTTTTCCAGGCTTCACTCCTCTTGTGTTTAGTGTTACCCCACAGGTCTCGGCACACATTTCAGTAGAGCAACAAGGAAAGCACTGTTTAACTCCCTAGAGAGTATAACGCCTATCTCACTAGTTTATGCCTAGGATCAGACAGACCAAAAATCATAGTTTGGGAGCCCAGGGATGAATATCTTGGACATAAAGCTACTCTGAAGCAACACTGCCTCATGGCAGATTTGCACAGCTCCTGAGCACAGCCCTGGGACCACACACACAAACTCATCAGGAACACCCCTGAAGACTTTAGATGGGAGAAAATCATTTTCAATCTAGACAGGGATGACACATCTCAGAGATACCCATACTCCTGAATCACCAGCTCTTTTCCTTGGACTGACTCAGAATACTCAGCAGAGTAATGATGATCTGCGCAGAGGAGTGAAAAGAGACTAAAGCACATCATCATGGAAAGATCATTAGGAAAGATTTAGGTGAGGTTTTACCCTCTAATTCTGGCTGTGACTCCCTGAGTGGTCAAATAGTACATTGTCAGCTCACTTCTAGTCATCTGCTTCCTTCGCCCCACTCCTGATGCAGACAAGGGGAAAAATGCAATGCCACAGCTGTAGTCAAAGAGAATATCATCTTTCTCATGGTAGAGGAGCAAAAATAACAAGTTATATGCTTGTTGTAAAAGATAATATGCCATAAAACAATATTAACTACACTGAAACCCAGATACCAAGTTGTCTAGATCTCCTTTTTCCAGGGAGAAGCTGAGATCAGTGTGGTCCATTATTGGAAAGTGATAAAATAGCATGTGTTTTGCTCAGTTAAAATTATAGGTAATCCCTGAAATTTCTTGCTAAAGGGAGTTTCTCTGCACTAATTTGTCACTTTTATCCTGTCACTAACCCAGCTCTCTGTTAAAGACACAGGAAAATTCTCTTTACACAGGCAGGAAAGAGTTTATCCTTGCTACCTCGGTCCTACTTCACTGCTAGGGGGAGACCATAGCAGGAATGCCTCCTCGGCAATGGAAACCAGGTACTCTGCAGCCAGCTTCTGCACCAGCCTGGGGAGAAGGAGGAGGCAGTTAATGCATGAGCAGAAGTCACCCTGCCTTCCCGACCTCCGCTCATTCTCAGTACCCTGTTCCTCCCGCACCTACCCCCTTGCTTCTCCAAACTCAGCAGATGATAGGGCAGTTATGCTGTAACGCACTGACAAATGTATTTACTAACATGCTGTTAACATGCTTACCTGCAAGTAGATCCCAGGAAAGGCATGGTCTTCTGTGTTATATCCTCATCTGACTGTGCCTGTAAGAAGATGGATTGGTCCTGCTGGAAGCATTTATTAGAAAGTACAGTTATGGCGTATAACTAAAAGCAAGGCCTCTTCCACCGAGTCCCTTCAGCCTACACACCTAAAACACGAACTCTTGGTATTCTCAATTATCAAGAGAATCTACACCACAACTTTGTCAGGAATAAACAACTTGACTGCACTCTCCATGAAGCATACTCACTTTACGCATCATGGCAGCACCTGCAAGACCCTCCATTTCTTGTCTCATCATTCACTGGAATTTATCAAATATCAAGGAAAGATGTTCTGAATGAAAATCTTTCTTGTATTGTTCAGGAGTCTAGCTAAAATGTAGACAGAAAATCTGGAGGGCTTTGTATAGTCTTCCAGCTCAAGCTTATTAAGTAATGCTATATATTCCAGTTTCTTCCTCTTTCCAAAGTCCTTTTGTCATTTCCCATTGCGCTCTAGCACTTTGATCTTTAAACTTATAGCAGATCAGGAAGGTTGAGAAACTTAATCTTGCAATAACTTTTGTAAAAATAGAAAGTGCATTCAAAACAAGCTAGAACAGAAAACAGGAATGAAATCTCATTTCATAAAGCAACATTTGTGGAGGTGGGGGATAGAGCAATGCTATGGAGGATTTTTTGCACAATAGCAAAATCTATGAAATACAGGGAAAAAATCCGTTTGGGGACTAAAACTTTTGGTGCATTTGAAAACTAACGCTTTTGGTGGTCTCAAGTAAAAGTTGTTGACTAACAAAAAGCTAAACTCTCCTGAGACATTCAGAGAGCCACTTTTACCTTTTCTAAAATATAGTAATGCAGATTTATCTTTCGTCTGTGGCAAACAAATTAATTCCACACAAATTTTTCTAGATCAGCAAGTTATTTCTCCTTTCACTTCTCTTGATGTCATCTTGTCTCATTTGTGCTCTGCTTCTGTTTTCTACCAATCCTTTCTTTTTTTTTTTTTTTTTTTTTTTTTTTCCCTAGTTAAGGAAAACATGTAGGGAAAAGAAAGAAACTGTGCAAGAGAGGCACCCATCACTTTATTTCCTGGCTGTTCTATATATGCTGACACAAAGTGGGTCTTTGTAGGCTATAAGATATTCATGAAGATCATCTCATTTGCCCTAAACAATGCTTTACTTTTAACTATATTGTCACAAAAGAGCTGAACAACTCTCAGGAGTCCACTCCAATATTCTAAAAAAAAAAAAAAAATGCTCAGCTCAGCTCAGCTAGGAAAAGTTTTCTCTGCAGGGCTCTATTTAAACTATATATCTTTATATTCTTTATATACAAAGATAGATACATAGCTGATGTATACACAGACACAATGATAGAGCTCACAGTAGCCACTTTTTGGCTGCTGTTGCATCAGAGATGTAATTGCCTCTGTGTAGTCCTTCCCCAAAAGAAAAACTGGAACAGCACTATTGAACACATACACGCACCTATATATGATGTTATGCCCCACTGAAATGAAAGATGTGTTCAGATCTTCAGCTTATTTCCTCACAGGTCTTTATTTGGATGTGTGAATGATGTTCCTTAAAGACTCAATGATACCTGTTCCCCGTATCTGTATAGGAATCTTCACTGTGTACAGCTCTTTCCCAAACACTGTAGGGGAGTTGGAGCTGTGATTTCCTTGGAAATGAAACTACAGCAAAAGAGGCGTGAAGTGGGAGCACAAGTATCCTGCCTGGAAGCTCATACCTGGGCCAGTGAGCTGAGAAGAGTGCTTGGATGGTACCCTTGTTCTTTCGATGTGTTTCACTGTTATTTAGGATATAAAGAAAAGATAAGCAATAATTTATTAGGTAAAGGTTCCTTTAACCTGTGTGGGACTGTGACATTGATCAGGCTATGTTTAGCCTGATAGGAAAAAATCCATTCTCAGTAATTGTGGATATGTTAAAATAAAAGATCTAACTTAAATTGGTTTTCTTAGCTAAAGTTGTCACCTCAGTCCTGGTAAAATACTTTGATAACACTAAACCTCCTTATAATTCATTCAGAATGGCAATGTAATGAACAGTAAATTAAAACTGAAGATTGAGCTGTTGGATTCTTAAAGTAAAACATTCACTCAAAGCCTTTTAAAAGAAATATATTACCTCTCCACAGACCTATAATGCAAGAAAAAAATAGCTGGGCCATTAGTTACAAGTTTAAAAACTGATTCTGATGCTGTGCTTAGGTTTTGTTCTCAATTCATTATCCCAGCTTTAGAATCGGCTCCGCAAAGTTGCCTCTGATTAAAACCTGATGGAACAAAATTAAATTACTTTTCACTAATAGAGTGATTAGAAACTTCATAGAAAGTCCTAGAGTTTATTCCTAAAGAACTTCTGGATTTTTACAATCTTATTTTTATTCATCTTTTAAATGTATCACTTCAAAAACACTACATATACTATAATATAAAAATAATATACTATAAAATTTTAAAAATCAAAGTGAAATCTTGCTAAACTTTTTGATACACATGTTCAAATTGTATCACAAATCAGAGTTCTTGTTCTTTTAGTCACTGTAGATATGAGCAGATGGAATCGCATATCCACTTTTAGCCTCCAAACAATTTTCTCTGGTTACTTAGAACACTGATAATCACATGCTGAGGTTCATGGTTACCCTATAAGAGAGTTTATTTACCCTTAATTCTATGTATTTGTCCAAACCTCCATATCTGTTCACTGGTTTCCAGTGAAACAGGGTCAGATATTCTAGCAAGTAGTAGTTCAGTGTGTTTAACTATCTCATATATTACAAAAATAATTTCTTCCATTGAAAAAATATGCCTTTTGCTGCATATAAGGTTATTATAAATGCAAATAATAAAATATATATTCTACTAATAAATATTCTACCTCTCCACACCCAATGCAAAAATAGCAAATAGCACTTTCCCGAGAAAATGTCTGGGAGGTGGAAGCTTAGCCTGATAAATTCCTATCTCAGCAAAAGCCTTTAGGAACACACTTGCCTTCTTTCTATTTGAAATTAAGAACATGATCAAAAGTTTTCATGAATCAGGACCAAGAACATTAGTAGTCATGCTGTGAAGTGATGAATAAGCACTGTACATTAACTATGACATAAACGTTAACTTTCAAATCACAGAAGGCAGGTGAAAATCACCTTTGTAAAATCAAAGGAAAAATATCAAAGTCCAGGTACTAAATAATAAATCCATCAGGGATTCAAATGACTCTATTAAATTGCAGCAGAGTTTGAAATTTTAATCTCTAGGTCACTCATTCACATCAAGCTAAATTCAGTAATACAAGGCTATTGCTAATTAATCATAGATTGTTGACCAAATAAATAGAGTGCATTTAAAGGTAGACTTTAAAAGCCACAAGAACAGGGGGAAGACTTTAGGCTATGAATCCAATCTTTGAAAAAAAAAATAAAATACCCTTGTGTTGACTTTAGCTGCATCAATAATTTTCCCCTCATTAAAAACATCTGTGTAGAACTATAACAGCATTGCATTTTAAAAGATTGAGATGTTTTGCTGATTGATTGTGTTAAGTTATCTCAGTTCTCTGCAATGATCCCTAAGAAAGGAGTTTTCCTGAATACAGTGCTTCCGTCCTACTGAGTCACTGCACAGGAGTGGCTTTGTGGAAACGAACTTTGTAGAAGTTGAAATCATTTTGTGAAGGTAATATAAGAATCAAGGATCCAAGGAGAGAGGAAACCACTCTAGGTATCATGGGGTTTCTTAACACTTTCCTATATCATTAAAAAAAAAAAAAAAAAGTTTTTTAATACCCAGGAGGGACACTTTTAGATGGTACTATGGAGGTTGTATATCCTCTTTATTGGGTTAAAAATTTTTACAAAGGTGAAAGGCCAGGGATGGTCAGGACAATAGGCTTTATCTCCAATTGGGGCCGGATGGATGTATATCTTTGGGGAAGAAAGGTGATCTACAGTCAAAAACACTGTCAACAAGCTGCATCTAAGTTTTCTTCTTCGTTCATCTCACCTTAGCTTTCCAATCAACTGTGTGGTGGGAATCTGTCAGAGTGCAATTTAGTTACTTTTCATTAATGCAGTGACAGGAAATTGCACAAAAGACCTAACGTTTTACTCAGTGCTTCTGAGAGGGCTGTAAGAGAGGAAAACTTCTTTTGCTAATGATTCATGCTTTACGATCAAGGGCACAGTCCTGCTAGCATATACTGCTACCAAGCCAGAGCGGTCTCTTGACATTATATGCCAGCTCGTCCCCTTCACTGCTTCCCCATCTGATTCAGCGGTAAAATCCCAAGCGCTTTCCTACACCTCCGGAAGAAACCACAGACGCTTATCCGCTGCCTTCAGCGATGATCGCGGCGATAGCATTGTAGGATGGAGAGGGGTGTTCACCGCTTTAAAGTGGAGTTATCTCTAGCGCTGATGCAGGGCGATAGTGGCTCCCGGGAGGGATTCAGAACAAAAGCCCAGGGCGGCTGCTCCTTGTCGCACCTGAAAGGGCTTCTGGACCTCCAGAAGCTGCAGAGGAGCCCAGGAAATGGCTCCTACCAGGCCAATGTCAGCCTTTGAGAGTAGCCTCTAAAGCGTATCTTTGTCCATCGCTTAGGTTTCATTTGTTGAATAGTCGAAATAAAGAAGCTTGGCTATCCACCCTGTAACTTGTTTTGTAGATTTCAGGATTTTTTAACAAAATTTAATGACAACAACAAATTATTTTGATAACATCTGAGGGCGGATCTTTACTGGACTGTTTATTGTCTTGAACCCTCAAAACAGAGGCAAGAAGCTAAGCTGATTTTAATGGTCAAATAAACAGCTAATAGTGTCACCTTAGGAGACAAATTTTCCTATGATACCAAGTTTCAGACCATTTTACAGAATCAAGGCTCTAAACCAATTGTTTCCATTTCACCTAAAAATAGCTAGGAGCTATTTGAGACCATGGAATACAATCGAATACTTCCTGTGACAGATACCCCTAGATTTGGTTGCATTCCACATCATTGACTCAAGTTTCTCACCAGCCTTTTACCGTATTTTACTATTCTTAACAGTATTAACACAGCAAAGGCAAGGGACACTAGGGCAAGGCGACAGAAAGGAGGAAGTCATGTTCTTGGACACCCCTACATGGACACTAAGAAGAATCTAGAGATCCAGTAGGATCCAACAAATCAGGACTTGGTTCAGAAACTCAAAAAAAGGTTTGAATTTTCCTCTTCTTGATGTGTTTCTTTACTCATCAGTATTGTTTCAGTCCTGCACTGTACCTCATCTGAAATCTTGTCTTCATCATGGCCAGGGTCAGACCCCCTCATTTGAGACCTGAAAATGCATGAAACCGAGACATCTATTCTCAGTCCATGACGCCTTTTGACAGTCAGCTGGCCATAACTGATTGCAGAATTAGATTTATGTTTGTAAATATCTGTATTCTGCACTTAAATAAAACAAACATATTTGCTTGTCAACTCATCACGTTTTTTTTGCCTTTGAATAATGCCTACAGTGGAGTTTTTTGGTGACAAGTTATAAATTATACTTTTCAGTATAGTATAGGACGACTTATTTAAATCCTTTATTCATTTTTCATTAAGAACAAAACGAATAAAAATCAATTTTTGCAGTATATTGCTTTATAACAAAATAATTTGCTGGACAAGTCAAGGGAAAAGAGGGAAAAAGTGCTGGAGAAAGGAGGAAAAAAAGAGGGAAAAGACAAGGCAATGCAGATAGTTTACTTATGGTCATGCAAGAGCAATTTATTCCCTCAAAACTATTTTAAGAAAAAGCCTAAACTTCACCAAAACCGATTCATGTCCCTTTAGCGATATCTTGCTGAGCAAATAGTTCATTCAATGAGCTGTGTTCTTTACTACTACTTTTGCTTTGTTCCTATGGGAAACATTTAGGCAGGACTTATTGTCTGTCAGATTTGTACAGACAGAATAAGAAAGATATTTTAATACTGGAAAGTTGTCACCTGATGAGTCTTTCATTCAACCTAATAACCAGTATAGGCAAGAAACATAACAATGAAGTGGTAAAGTTAACCTGGAAATACATGCCTGGGTTAATAATAGCCCTTCAGGTGAAATATATCTTTGTAATTTTGTGAAATTATTCATATATCATTTTATTACTGTTATATTAATATCTGGATGATATTTTCTAATTTTAAAGCTAGTTATTTCCCATATTCCCAAATGCTTAGACTTTCTTTGCTACCAGGCCCGGTTCTCTCCTTCTTAATGACAAGTAGTTCAGGTTAAATTTCTTCAGTTAAAATTGAAGAAAAGGAAAGAATAAGGAGCATTAAATTGACATGACACAGGATGCAACCCAGCAATTTCTATTTATGGATTCCTTTTCTATATCCACCCATTCTGTTTGGGGAAGGACAGTAGAGTAATACATTTTAGACTAATGCATTCAGCAAAAGTAAGTGATTCAGATTTCCATGTTTTTAATTCAATATTATCTGTTTTACATTTTACATTTACATATCTGTTTACATTTACACATTCATCATATTATTTACTTCACTCCATTAACCATTCATTAGTCACTTCACCGGCTAGCATGGTAGCGACCCTGCTGCCTTGATGGTTTAACCTCCAATCCATGTTTACAAACAGATGCAGTTATAGGAAATAGCACTACTATATGAATTTTTTGGTCAAGGCTTCTTGAGCACATGCTGGGCACTCCATTACACAGATTATTTCCACATCACAGTAAGTAATCCAATTGACTAAAATAGGACAGAATTAGATAGTATCAAACAATAATCATGGCAATGAAATGGCCCTAAATAAGACCTCAGTCATAATTTGGAAAGGTTTATATAGTTTGTAATGCCTCACATGCATCTGCTTAACTTCCAACTGCTTCAGCACAAGCCACGTGACGAACTGTGCATGGATCATCCCATTATACTCACGTTGCTCTGATGATCCCCAGGCTGCAGCTACCTAGCCTCATTACATTGCCCCGACCAAATTTATGACCACTCATCCTGTGTTAGACATGGAGGGCCGCAATAGTTTCCTCACTAGAAAACTGTGGAGCAACCTCATGCCTATCTGGCCACCCAGCTGCACCAACATGACAGGAGGGGTTCCTAATCTGAGTTCCCACTATACACACACCCCTCAGGTTTCTCCAAGACTGTCAGTAGCTGTTACGCTTACAATGACAGGAACAGGAAGACTGCTTCACTCCCTCAAAGACAAACAGAAAACTGCCCAGATCAATTGTCTTGACTACATCGTGTGTACTTTCCCCGGTCACTGTGCACTGTTTTGGTCAACAACCAGATGATCACAGGTCAGTGAGGACAAGAAATGGTCATGTGTGCTGGAAGGTAGCGCTAGCTGTTCTCAGTCCTCTTTCTTGCCTGTGGCTGATGCAAGAGACAACTATAGCAGTATCTTCGCCTGGACAATAAAACGGGTTATAACTTTAGCTGGCAATAAATAATAGTTGGCAATGGGTTATAACTGTAGCTAGAGGTTCTGAGAACACCTAATCTCCTGATACAATGCCTCAGGGTTGGACTTTTGTTCTCAGATACCTCTTTTTCTTCATTCTTTCTCCTTCCATGTAGAAACAGCCTCAAGAATTGCTCTCTACCTTCATATTTCCAGCATCCTGTATTCTATATGTTCATATTCTGTGGATAAATAGTCCATATTCCTGTGGTCAGTCTTCAATGACTGTGCGGCCAGCCTGTTGTTTCGCCCCATGGAAGAAAGGAGCTGGAACAATGACCCTTGCAGGACGTGCCAATGACCTCCGGCCAGGCCTAGGGCAATGTTTACTTCTGTAGGGACTACACAAGCATGAGAAGGTGTCAGTGGCCTGGTCTATCAGCATGGCGGGTTTTAGGGGTGTACTGGCTCTGAGGCTGAAGGCAATCTGTAACCTGCAAGTCCTGCACTAGCCCACATCCCTTAACCTCCCACTTCAGTTAGGAGGTGCTGAAGGGCAATGGCTTAAATGAGGATGTGGTTGTTCCATGGGACCACAGGTTGGCACAAATATCTCAGTGAGTGCGAAGAACTTGCCAGAAAGACCTTTGCGGTACAAGTGTGGTTCCACAGGCCCACATTAGGACTTGTGAGAGGATGGGTCAGCACATGATTTCCCCAGTGCAGTGACCCGTTTGAGGGACCTAACAAACGAGCACAGCCTTGGTCAGAAATCAATTTCTGACTTGCTTTCAACTATATTCAGTTATTTGGAAATCTGCAAATATTCTGACACAACTTCAGTAAATAGGGTGTTACTTTTTAGTGGTATTGTATAAAGGGTTTTCTGCTAAAATTCTGAGGCAATCATTTGACTATCCATCTTTCTGGTCATTCAAGTCCACATTAGTAAATCTCCACTAGAAAGCTGAAACAGAGGAGCAAAAAGGGAGATTAAAGGAGGCAGAAAATCTGTCTTTAAAGAGATGTCAAGGATGCAGTAAGAGACAGCATGACATCAAGCCTCTTCTGATAAAGTCCTTTCAGGACAACTCCACCGGGTTTTTCAAAAGCAATATGTTCCAGCTCTCATAGAAGGAATCAGATAGGTCATGTCAGCCTGAATCGTTACAGAAACACATTTTTCCCTACCTGCTAGGTAGGATGGATTTATTATTTATTCCACTCCATCTAGAGAAAAGCATAAATTACTTGAAGCTGCTTAAATGCTACATGGTTAACTTTGTTATCTATCAGGAAATACATCTCACAGAAAAAGGGAGAAAAAAAAATCCTAATGCTAAAGATCTGTGCCACAGCAGTTTGCAAATCAATGTTTTTCTGCCATAGATCAAACATTAACTGTGTACCTTTGCACTAGCTATGGGGGTAAAAAAAAAAAAAAAAAAGTGGAACAACAAGATAAAACCTAGATTTAATGTATGATTTTAGGAGCATGATGACTGCTTCATTTTGCTCTCTTTGGAATTTGTCCTCTGAGTTCACATACATATGTTAACGATTAACTTATTTTGCCACGTGTCATCTGTTGATTCAAATACACAAGGAGGAAGATGCATGTCTTCATATGTTTTCATTCAAACAAAATAGTTGATTCCAATGATAAATCAAAAAAATATTTTTGATATAAAGAAAGGAATATGATTTTTCAAATTGTAGCCAGTTACTGGTTAATCTGAGAAGATACTGTATATTATCTCTTACTGTATCTAAATATGCTGATGTTTAACCACTGTCAGAAAGTCCAAACATTCTCCTTCCAGGTTTACACTTATCCTGTAGTTTTATTCATAAAGACAATGGCAGTTTCCCATCCTGCTGACTGGGAAGTTAAAAGAAACAATATAAAAGAGAAAAACATGAAGAAAGCTATAAAAAGTTTAGAGAACCTCTTCCCATGTGTATCACAACTTGCAGATTTGACTTAGATGGCAATATTCACCCTTTCTCCCGGTATTGTTCCTATGCAGTCCCTCTTTATCCCTTCAAGTACCCTACATACATCAAGACACCAGTAAAAAGGGGATAAGTCCATTCTCAAGTCTTTATCAGTTTCTTTGAGCTATGAATATTCTCCTAAGAAACATTTCTTAAAAACATTGGCTTTTGATTATCTTCAAATATGTTCCCTTTTCAGCCTGGGGATATTTTCCTGATTCTCATCTTACACAGAAATACACCGGCCCAAACACTCCTTGCTGCTAATTCACACCTCGAGTCATTCTCAAGTCTATCTATGATCCCATGTCGCTTGGTAAACCATCTAAAGTGCCTCCAAGTGTGGAAAACAGCACATACCACAAACTCAGAGCAGGGGCAAACTCAGAGCAGAGCAAGAGATGACGCTGACAGCTGTCATTAAAGCAGAAAAGATACAGGGACATTGGACATATGTGGAGAGAAAGACGACCTTGCTTTCAGAAAGACAAACAGAAAAATGGAACAATTCAGAACTGATCTAGAAAGGAATGTCAGTGGTGTGCTGCATGTCCTTGATTTAGTGTTTGAGCACCATAAACTTGGAGAAGAATTTAATTTCTAAAGAAAACAGCAAAATTTTGCACCCACAAAAATTTCAAAGCAAATTCCATACGCTAGTCCTCACTGTGAAATCAGCTAGGCATTACGGTACAGCTCACCCTCACACTCTCACAAATAATGTGAGAGTCATTCTTCTTATCTAGGTTTTCAATAAGAATCTGATTTGGCAAAATAGCAAGAGCAAAGGGCAGATCAGATGCATTTTTTTTTTTCTGCATCATTTAGTCCAAGCAGTGAAGCAAATAAGGAGGTTCCAGTAAGATAAAAAATCAGTATTGAACTGAGGCTGGAAGTCCCAGATTTCATTTAGAAAAGACAAATAATCCCCAGCTACGTAAGGACTGAGCAGACACCCAGATACACACGCGAGCGGAGAGCCGCTGCTCTGTGGATGACTGTACCAAGCAACACCCCTGCAGTGAGTCAAGGGTAGCTGGACACATCTGATCCATTATCACTGCATGTGAAGGTAGGTCAGCCCACAAATGGCACAGGCAGGAAAAAAATAATAATAATAAAAATGACTCTCAATCACCAAAAGACATTTATGGTTTGGAATATGAGAATCTGTCAAGCACTGATGGGAACAGCTTAAATGATTCCGAATGACAGTGTATGAAAGGAAACATGCAGTGATCTTAATTAGAAAGCACTGGAAAAAAAGCTGCATCACTTTTCCCATATGACAGAGCTAGTAAGCAGTAGAATATTTTCAATAGGTAATATTAAGGAAATAAATAAATAAATGTATAACCTCTACTGCTCACAACTCCAAAAGCCATTTAAGACTTTCAGGAGGGAAACTGGCTTTTAAAGAAGGCTCAGAAATAAAGTCAGACTAATGCCTCATTCAATCAGGGTACAGTCAGTAAGCCTCAACTGTACTTGTCCTACTAATATGTGCTGCTGAGCAGAATTAACTCGTCTAGTTAGAGAAATAGCCATTGGGAAGAAAGAAGCACAGGGACACCATTTCAAATAATAACTGAGGGCTATTTACATAATCCACATGGCATCACGCATGGTCAGGGGTGATAAAAGCTCAGGAATATTTTCAGCTTTATGTCTTATGAAATAGCCACAGAGCCATTAAATATGAAATTAAAATCCTGTGCAAAACAACCACCTCTAATATAAGCAAACGGAAGGATAATTGGCAGTGTCCTCAGTTTTTAAGGTCGTCTTCTGATTCTTCCCATCATATGTTGTAGTATAATTTTTTTCCCTTAACAGTAAGTCTAACTAATTTCACTTATACAAGTTCCTCTCTGCAGGCTGATAACTTCCACCCTGAAGAATAATTGCCAATTTTCCTTGGGGTATTTACTAAAATAGCCAGCTCTAGTTTGCAACCAAGAAGTCCAGATATTTCCATGAAAGGGCTGCCAAATGTAGCTGTCGAGTGACTGTGAGACCCAGCTGTGATGCCTATGTCTCCTTCTCCACCACCACATCTCCCCTCTTGGGTGGCTATACTTCAGCAGGAAAATGATGCCACTTTGGAGATCTTTCCCAAGGGCCTTTTCACAAGCTTTATTTTGCTTATTTATTTTTTATTTTATTCTTAATCTTGATTTAATCTCGGTGGAAGAAAGCCTTTTCCTCCTCTATTTGCATGCCACTCCCCTGCACATGATACACCTTTGCTTTGTTTACTTGTTCTGATGGACTGCAGAGTCTATAACACTGGTAATTAAAAAAACAGAGAGAGAGAGAGAGAAATGAAAAGCCAGTTGCAATTCTAGTGTGATGGTATCAAAGATACCTCCTGGTGTATGCTAGCTTCCTGTACACTAATCTTTAAGTGATCAGAGTTCAAATTCTGGTCACACATATGTTGTGATTGGCTAGATATTGAAGAAAATGATTTATATCTCTCATGTTTCTATAGCAAAAGAAATAAAAAATGTCAAAGACCTTTTTGTGTCAGAATGTCTTGCAGGTCGTGTCCTGCAACAACAAAAATCTCAGAGACGAGATAAGGAGCAAAGTCCCTGTATAGTGATTCTTAGCTGTTGTTAAACAGTTTGGGTGAATCCAGCTGGTATGGGTGAAACATTTACAGAGCTGCCCTCATTTGGAGAAACTTCCCTCAAGGGGGACTATGAAGAGGCAGAAGAGGCAGGAATAGTAATTCCAAAGATACAGGAAGGAAAGAAACATAATAGCATTAGTAGGCCATGACAGAAGAGAGTCAAAGGAGCAGAGGAAAAAGTTCTGTAAGTTTGTAGCTTCATTTCTGTAGTATTTATAAAGTTTGGGTATTAGCCACACTCATACTATGCATTTAATTAGAGGAAATCTTTGAGAAAGTCTGTCAGTTTTTTTTTTTTTTTTTTCCTCCTTCTGCTTTTTTTTTCTTCCTCAAAGCAGGAGGCCAGATTTCTCATCTCACATGAAAGGGGCTAAGCTGCCATCTCCACAGCTCTGAAGGTAGTGCCAAAGATCCTCTTGGAGAGCAGCATCCTCACTTCAGGGCTTTTAAGATGCACTCCCTCCTGGAAAACATCTTCACCCCCCTAAGCCCGAGCCTGGCACTCTTTTCTGTGATGTAGCAGGTCTCCAAAGGAAGGATGGGGAATGCACTCATTGCCTAGGTCGCTCTACTGTAAGACAAAAGAGGAGAATTTGAACCCTCCAGACTAGGAAATATTTTGAACAACTTGCCAAGCAAGTGTTACAGCCACAGGACTGCAAAGCAAAGGATCGATATTTCTTCTGAGATCTAAAAGAAAAGCATGAGATATTCCTTGTACTCTTAGGACTGAAGATCAAGTGATGCCGTTGTGGATGTGAATCACACTTTCCTAGCACAGTGAACTCGGAGCAGCAGTCGAGTGCCAAAATCTGATAAACAGAGAGAATTTCATACACATCTGGTCTTGGAATGGCCAAAGCTTCCTTCAGAACTGCATGTTGGGAGTTATAAAATCTGTTTGTAAGCCCTGTTAAACCCACGTCTAGGTCACACTACTCCCTCTGTAAGGAACTCGATGTCTAACTTGGGTTGGAGAATTACATTCCCAAAGGCAAGGCCATTAAAACCATCTCTGAAGATAGAGAAGGAAGTATTATGCCTTAAATGAAGGTGTCAATTAATTTTTAAAAGCAGTCTTGACCAGAACTGACACAGTAAATCCCTTGTAAGGTAGTGGTACTATAGCAAACTCCGCATCTGGAGGAGATCAATATCTCTGCCTGGGCTCAGTGTGATTAAAAAAACGGCCATTCATTAATATCCGTTATATGTATCTTTTAAAACTTGCAGTCTAATCAATTCCCTACCACAAGGCAAGATAGAAATGCTCAGAATTAGGTGTGCTAATGGAGGTTACAAAAAAAAAAAAAAAAAAAAAAGAGAGAGAAAGACATATTAGATGTATTTTTCCAGGTTTTCCAGTCAAGATACAACCAATCCGCAGTATTCAAACTGCTCTCTCACCACCTTTCATGTAGCATTTCTACCTTTCCATAAATGCCCAGCTTATGGATGGAAAATGATTCCTAATCCTGCTGCCAATCCCATAGAACAGGCATTTGCCTTTGCAGAAGGGAGGCAGACTTGCAACACAGCATTTCCTTGGCATAGCCAATCTGGATAGTGCCCAGCCGCACCCAGCAGAACAAAACACCTGCCTGGAGACTTCTTTTTTCTCTCCCCATTTAGCTGAAGGCATCCAGAAAATAATGCAGCTCAATTAGGGAAGGAAAGGAAAGGAAAGGAAAGGAAAGGAAAGGAAAGGAAAGGAAAGGAAAGGAAAGGAAAGGAAAGGAAA
>JAWLRI010000240.1:4514273-4541872 GCA_034781795.1 Crypturellus tataupa
GTGTGCTGTAATCAGGAAGAAAATAATTTATTCGTAATTTCTCTTGGGTATTTCTGCTCTACTTTAATATTCAGTTTCAAATATGCTGCTTATAAGAAGCATCCTGGGTGGCATTTTAAGTGCCAAATCAAAACAACTCATAATTTGTTATATGTTACTTTTCTACAGAAACAAATCCCCCTCACAAATTTCAGCTTCTATCTTTTCCTTAAAAGCAAATAATTAAGAACTTATCTAAGGTCTCCCAAGATTTTGTATAGGAGGAGAAAGAGAAAAACTGTGTGTGTTTTCTGATGCATTAAGGAGTAAGAGAAGAAGCTTAAGGAATATTTGCTAGTCTTTCATTTGAAAACTGGTAAGTGGTTATTACTGTTAGTGGCAGATGCAACACGTTTTTCCAAAGAAATAAATGTGTAGGGGACTACTGGAGAGGAGTGAAGGAACCTGAGAATAATTTATCCTCAGAAATTTTAAAGAAATGTTTATACTATACTGCAAAAATTACATATGTTCTTATACACACATGTGTGTGCATCCATTTGCATACACACATGTATTTAGATTCATGTCGATCAGATTGGCCAAAGAAAAAGCTGGTACCTGAAGATGTAGAATTACTGTCCAAGCAATATTACCAATCTCTAATCTCTAACATGTTTTTAAACATGATGAAGATACTCCTGCTGGCATTGTAGTAATTTCCTACCAGTCTTCACTCTTACCGTAGTCATCATGAACGTTTTGCAGCTGTTATGGCTTGTATATGCAACTGAAACCTGAGAAGGGCCCCTATTCTGGGTGCCGAGTTGAGGAAGTGTTTGGCAGCTGAAATGAAAAGTGGCAGTTCTTGAAACTTACTGTGCGAGGGCAGGTGTGGACTAATGCCTTCATGGTGTAAAGACTCACTTAATATTTTATTCCCACTTATTAACGTTTACCTTTTGGACCACTGAGGAGAAGTAACATTTCTGATCTTCAGAAATAGTTTTGCTAATTAAATATAGTCCTTTCTGAACAAGAATAATACATGGTCGCAAGCTGTGTTATGTTTGAAATACATATTTTATAATTGTTACCTTTCTGAAAATCCTAGTCAGCAGCTCTCCATGGGTTCCCTACATAAGGAGTATGATAACAGTTAATCTGTATAGTTAATCCCTTTCCCTTTGGGACATGGCTGAGTTTCATTCATGCTCCTTAATGTTTGTGCTTTGGTTAGTGTTGAGTAGCTATGATCTCAGTAACTACTTCTGGGTGAATTTAAATAATACTTGCTTTCCCTGACAGAAAATATGCATCATCAGGAAGAAATCATTTTCTTAGACTTTTAAGATGACTCAGTCAACCACTTTCCCCAAATCAGTATAAGCCCACGCTCCTTTTTCCTGTCCTAGACTTTGGCAGTGTGCTTGAAAACCTAGCTAATCGTGACTCTACCAGATCCAGGCTGGAGGCAAATTCTGGCAGATGCCCCTGTAAATTCCCTTTCCCTGAAACTCAGCTACATCTTGTTGATCATAGGGAAGGAAGAGCACTTGAGTGCCAAGCCTGTCCGAGTGCATGGGCCAAAACCAACTTGAAATAAATGCAGACTATGGAATACTTGCACTGTTTTCTTGAACTTTTTGCCGTTTGATTAACACACAGTCTTCTATTTGCTTTATAACTTGGGGAAAAGCCAAGCTAACTAAAATTATAGTGCACTTCAAGTGATCTGTAATGAAAGTAGTTTGCTTTAAAGAAGATACTAGTGTGCATGTACTGGATAACCAGCAGACATCCCCAGCTGGGGCAAGGGATTAAGCCCTCCAGCTGTGTTCCTTTAGAGAACTATGACTGATGGTTCATGAAATAGGCTTCTTGCATAGTTTCTTGAAGCATTCCAGTATCCCTTCTTCAGTACTTCAATATTAAGAAAAGAAACAGTGAAAAAAATCAGAGCAGTTAAATGAATGGTGCTTTTTTTTTTTTAATTCTCCCTTCCCACACCTTTTTTCTTCTTCTTCTTTTTAGAAGAAGAAGATATGGCTTTAACAGCCATATCTTACAGTCTCAAATAAACTAAATAATTCTTTTCAGATTGCTATTTTTTTCAGAGAAAGAAACTAGTAAGCGATTTCTGTTTTAAGTCAGTGAAAAAAAACCCACTGAACTGCAGATATTAAGCTTTCAGTGTATATTTTTGGATAGCTAATTTTTGACCTTGAGTTTATTTAATGCTATCGGGAAACTTCAAATGCAGACGTATTTCTGATGTATTGTCTCCCTTGCAAACCATTCTTTCTTCATTCTGCTTGACAGCCCCTTGACTTTAGTTTGCAGTCTGATAACAGGACTGGTTTGCACCAGCAGGGATTATTGACTTTTAGCAGTAAGCGTGTACATTTGATGTTGACTTTGAAATTTGTTCAAAAAAAATATACTATATATATATAATGCTTGCTCAGTTTCTTGCTGTGGGTGCAGGTTATATTCTGTTAGTAGGTAGCAGTGTCATTATGTACAAGGTAGGCTTGGAATCAACTAGATAAATGGAAAGCTTAAGCTAGTGCACATTTTAATTGCACTGATTTATTTATGGGACCGGGAAGCAGACCTGTTAGCTGCCTTCAGTCCTGGCCACAGGGTTGTTAGTTATCTATTTCAAAGCCAGGAGTAGATGAGCCTAGTGCCTAGGAACTCTGATCAAACCTTCTGTGCTAGTTCCTGTAAAAGGACAAGATCAGAAAGGATTTCTCCTCCCAGAAATGGCAATGCAAAAATATAGACTACTTACTAATGGTTGCAAGTAGAATAGGAGGAGGTGAGTCACTCTTGGCCTGTGGAGTAAGGCAGCGGTGAAGGCTGGTTGGTTTGTTTTTCCGACTGTTTTGCTTTTGTCCCTAAATGGGACACGAACGAAGGAAGTGACCTGCTGAGCCGGCTGTTTAAGAAGACATCTTATCTAGGGCACATGAGGGTGAACTCCCAGTTAACTATGCTAGATAAAAGTTTGTAAAGAGGCTTAACCTGGCCAGCTTGTAGCTGCAAGTAAGTATTTTTGGGGGCTATTAATTAATACTAAGAACTATAAGCATGGCAGCAAAGTCACTGGTAGTACACTAGTGTTGGGCACAGTTTTGAATCCCAGGTCACGGAGTTGTAGAGCAGAGAGTTGTTTAACAAAATACCTCTTCCTGTCTTGTGTTATACTGCGTATTCAGTCACCTGGAATAAGAATTTCCACCTTTGGAGATAGCTGTAGACTTATTTACCAAAACAGGTGCTAATTTTTAAGTGCCACTTCAGACCAACTTTTTTTTTTTTTTTTTTTTTTAAGGGCCAACTTAATTTTATCAAATCTAATTCCCTTGTCCACACAGCATACTGTGTTTTGACTACTGTTGACTACTGTTTTAGAAGTGGTTTGTTAGAGCAACCACTTCCTTGTTAGGTTTAGCACCCTGATTGTAAACAAATGAGCTGATAGATACACTTTGATTGTGACATGTGTTTTCTTGAACTATGGGTTGAGAACTACATACATGCTTACTGCTTCATGCAGCAGTTTTATCAGATAAGTATATGGATAAGGTAAAAGCAGAAGTCAGTAGAGAGTTTAAGTCTCCAATTCTGTTTGTCTGTAGTAAACTAGGTTGCTTAAGTTTTAGATGTTGCTACCTTTTTTAAGAAAGGTGCTTTATTTTACTTCTGGTGTATTTGTAGATATACCCATGAAATGGTGCATTGCTTAAAATTAAGAGCAATTAGGTATTTCAATATTAAAGTTAAATCTGCTAGAACACAGATCCTTAGTTTGCCTGGGTATACCTCTACATGCAAAGTTAGATGCAGATAGTCCTAATAAGTTGCCATATACTTACGGAGTATGTTATGCTGTAACAGAAGGCAATTAGGATATATTATGTTCTGTTCTAAGAAGTGATGCCCAAGACATTCCTAAAGTGTCCTGGGGAAAAAATGTCAGCGCTTTCATCATGGACTCAGGTCATGATGCACACATGAACTCTGCGTGTGTGGCCAGTCATCACCTGTGCATGGGGTAGATATAATATAAATTCAGCATTTAAGAATGCAGATGGAGACGGTGTTTTTATGAACGTGTCAGAAATTTGCTTTTTTCAAGGGTCCATTACAGGTCGGAAGGCCCAAATAATTTTTGCAATTAGAAATCAAAGTAGCTTTGCACTAGAAGAAGTCCTACACATAGCAGCGGGAAAGTATTTGGAAAAAATGAACTGTCTGACTCAGATCAATAAATCTGATAGAGAACAGTGAAATACATCACATTTCCACTATGAATATATAGTAAATAGCCTAATAACAGCTACTTCTCCCTGGTTTTTGTTTTGTTTTGTGTTTTTGTTTGTTTTTTTTTTTTAATGCAAAAAGCTATCAAAAAAATTCTAGGAGTGAAACATTACAGTTTTCTGAAGACTCTGAAGCCTCTAAATAGCTTGTGTGTTCAGGCTGCTTCTCTGTGTGCTCAGCAAGGAAGCTCTGGGGAAACCTTATCTTAGAAGGAATAAAACCTCTGCTGTCCGAAACTGTCCTCCCTGGGGTGTGTTACTTTAGTGTGCCTAACGTGATATATGTGAATCCCTGAAAGCCAAAAGCCCTAGACTTAGGTAGTTTCATTCTCCAAGATGAATACGTGAATACGAATATTACGGCAACAGTCAGATAGATCACAGATGGGTAGTCAGTGTGTTAGTGTAACAGAAAGGGTGCTAGTCATGAACGTTGTGTAAAAACCAGAAGCTATAAGAGCATGTAGTTATTTGATATAATTTGCTATATGATGCATTTGGCTTTTATCGATAGATGAAGCATTACAGAAAAGGTCAGAATTATTTCCCTATTTTAGTCTGCAAGAACTAAGGTGGATTTAAAGCACTTGAGCAGCTTATAATGCACAAATAATAGATGATTAGGAAGAATCTAACTTGAACATCTCTCAAAGTCAATCTGCTTTTCAGTACAAATATGACAACCAGAGACACAATAAAAGCACACTGTGTTTCAGAGTTCTCAGATTAAGTAGAATTCAGGATCTCCCAAATAAGTAATCAATCAGAAATCAATTTTTATGGTTGATTCAGAGGTGTTTAAGCGTAACCTGAGAGATGCTTTTCTTTGGCCACTTCAGGGCATGTCAGGTAAAACCACTAGGTGACAAAATCAAAACAAGCTGTTTTTTATGCAATATGTTGTTGAGCTGTGCAGCCTTTGCTGCAGGATGTGGTGAATACTAATCATTTGCATGAGTTCAAGAAACAGTGGGGTAAGAAACAGTGGAGGAAAGCACCGCTGGGGATTTTAATTGCACAGATGCTGCATCTGGCTCAGGAAGATCCCCGACTCTTAGCTCTGAAGATCTGGTGTATTCAGAGGGAGTATTTCTGCTTGCTTGTCCTGTCCTTAACCTTTTGTAGAGTTGGGGCGAGGGAGCAGAGGAGCCTCCTGCGCTCATTTAGCTCATTCTTGTGGCAGGGATATTCCGAGAACTGGAATAATTGTTGCCTGGCTCGTGCTCAGAGAAATCTATTTTTGAGAAATGAACAACAACAGCAACAAAGACCCTAAAGATAGATGCTGAAGTTATTTCAGAGTGGCATGGGTACCATTCCTAACAATCTTAAGTTAAAGTACATTATTATTAGCCAAATGCTCAGTAAATGGGCTGTAAACATAGGAAAAGCTCCTTCCCGCCCCATTCTGGCACTGCTGTCTTGTTAGTGGCACCCCGAGGCAGGGTGGCCCATCTGTGTATACCCCTTCCCTTATCTATAGCATACTGTCCTTCCCTGCGTTGTTATCTTGTTCGAGGCACCACTCTCAGGGTGGGCCGCCTGCACGTGTATCACTACCTGGAGTCTTAGCTTCCAATTACCAAGGCCAGACCTCAGAAAAGATTAGAATAATCCATGTTGCATTCCCTGTACTTCAGTGCCTGAATAACTTAATAGCCATAACTTAATATTGCTCTGGATTAAGTCATGACTTAATATTGCTATGGATTTCCTAAAGTGTTTCTACTGGAATAGTTACTGCTGTTTGTGTTGGGACTAGGGCCCTTGGTAGAAGGGGAGGTTTCCTAGGATTGAGCTCAGAGCTGGCTAAAAAACCATTTCTGGGAGAAAACTTGGAGGCCTAGGGAGGAAACGTGAGGCAAAGGAAGAAGCTGAATTTTTTCGGGAGTGTGTCACCCGAAATAGTTTTCAGAATTTACGCAGTTTGCTCAGAGGCAGCCAGTAAACCAGAAATGAGAATTGACAGGGACCTGTCAAGGCGGCTGCGGGGAGAGCTGGGCTCCCTGCCCGCTCGGTCCCTCGCCCGGCAGCCGGCCTGGGAGCCGCGTGTCAAACCCTGCTCGCTGGCCACGGGGACGCTAAGGGACCTGGACCCAGGGCTGTGTCTGCTTGCTTCAACCGTGGACCCTTTTTAAAAACAAAACAAAACAAACTAACAAGGACACACAAACAAAAGCCAGAAAAGTGTTCACCAGCTCTAGTTTACTAGACACCTTGTACCTCAGAGTGATTTGATGTACATATTATTATTCTTATTATTTGGGGAAATTCTTAGGAGATTTGGGGATGTTTGGTTTTCATATTTGACATGGAATTTTGCATTTTTTCTCCAGGAACAGCAGCAAACTCCACAGATTATTTTGGACAGTTGAGGCTGAACTATCCAAATCATGGTTTATAATGACAGCCGTTTAATTCTGTATTTAAGTTTATAAATACAATAGATATTTGGAGGGGTCTCATTTAGGGAAGCTTGAAATAAAATGTGGAATTGAGAGAAAGTTAAAGGAAATTAAAGGAAAGCAGACACTGGAGAACCAGTCCAGTCAACATCCTTTCTTCTTCCTCTCTATTTCAAAATTTGCGGTATTTTAACTGTGTGGTTCTCAGCTGTCCTCCCGCTACCCCCTTACTGCCTTAGGTGTTGACAGGAGTTTGAGACAGCACTGTTTAATTTGGCACTGTTTAATTTGTTTGCGAGAAACACCCCATCTTCTGTATCTTTTTGCTGTACTGCTTGTGTCAGTGTAAGGTACCATAAACACAGAAACTAGTCAGATTAGATGTCAATGCAAAGCTGACTTATTTTCCCATTAAGAGGAGTAAATACAAATTTAAAATTATCTTTAAATTATATACCTCCAGAAAAAAATCACTGTATATACGCAATTCTCACTGTAAAATTGTCATTTCCAAGCTGTCATGTTTAACTCCAGCGTGAATGAAGTAAATCACTATAGACACCAGCAGGCACATTTCACATGTTGGGCATGAGGGGAAATGTCTTATTCCTTTTCTGCACTGGAGCCTAGTTTTAAAAATTAGTCACTGTTCTGTAAAGTGTACACGGAATTAAGCAAAACAAAACTTAAGATCTAAGTGCCATGTATTTTAGGAAACTTGCAAATGCTGATCCTGTCAAGATCCACAGACTAGATGATTATATAAATGCTTCAAGAGGGAAATAAATTGCATATAAAGAATGATAATGGTTAAAATGCAAACTTTAAATGCTATAATATAACTGTTTAAGGGAAATAACCTCTCGGCTTATTTTTGTTGTGATGGTAGGATTTTAGTGTTCATACAGAGAGTAATGACTATTTACAATAACAAGTTTTCACATCTGGAAATTTGTTACATTGTAGCCTATATTTCCTAGAGCAAGTTTATCGGCTGCGGGAATAAATCTCTCTCAAAATAATTTTCTTTTAAAATCAAATCCAATGCTGAGCAAGTTGTTTGATCAGTCCTAGCCAAGATAAGTATGTATAAATACAAAATGAGTAGAAATCACAAAAATATAGAAATGAGTAGAAATCACAAAAATATGATACTAGGTCTTCACCATATTCCTCTAGGGTCTGATTATCTTAATTGTTTTTCTTGAACTTTTCTGTACTGATCCAGTAAGTAGATAGTTATTACCTTGCTGTCTGAAATCATTCAGCAGTGTCCTGCATGGCTGAATCGGTTTATGCAATATAGAAAATACCTTTAAATGTTTCTGAAGGCTGAAATATTATCTTTCAAGTATTCCGGATTAGAACTATGACTTCTTAAGCTTGGTCAGAATCTCAGACTGGAATTTGAGTTGCCCATTCATTGCTCATGGGCAGAGGGAGACTGGAACACTTGTCCTGAGAAATTTTGTTGAAACATGAGATCCTCACTGGTATCTAAGGGGGTGAAGGAAGAGTTTGGGCTGGAAAGCAGCTCACAAGGTCTCCGGTGCAGCTCAGGCCATCCCAGCTACATGGCTGAACCCATTGGGTCAGGCTGTGTCCACTGGGTCTGGAAAACTCCTTGGCCAGGGCTCCTGCCACTGCAGCACCCTGCCCACCTCGCTCCAGCTTCTCTCTTTATCTAGCTTATTTATTTATTTTCTATATTCTTTTTTAAGGTGATGAATTAATGTTATAAGCTTTTAACCTCTGCAAAGTGATATTTAGGTCTGCTGACCTAAACTGCTTTAGGGAAGCAGTTCAGCCCTTTTGCTCCAATTTCAGACCGTGAGGCTGAAGATGCCTTTCTGTGCTTAGCGGTAATGACATGGGCTTAGCTGTTGATCCATGCAGCAACTCTGTATCAGATTAATCTCCACCAATACTTTTTGGTGAGCAGGCTTTCTGACTTCTGAAAGCGCACCTGTAGTAAAAGTAAGAGCAGGGTGCCTCAATTTCTTCTGACTCCATCAGCATTTAACTGGACACTGGACAGGTAACAGAAGGGAAGAATGAATTTGGTAGCAGGAGGAAGACGGAAAAAAAAGTCCTAATAGCTGAGAATTAGTAGTATGTGGGTAGGGATTTGATACAGTCTGGTCTGGCATCTTGTCAAGCACTGATTGCTTGAAGGATGGGAAAAGTAGTTACTTCAGTGCTCAGCATTTCGTAAAGCTCAAAAGTGCCCAGCTTTGAATTCAGCACCAATGTCTAGCTTACGAAGTCTCTCATTGACTCATATCTAATGCAGTATTTATAAGCGGTTTATCTTGTGTTTTTACTTACTGTTACTAGTCACTTAACTAGGTCTGTAATGGCCCCAAATCTACTGATAATGCATGACTCACTGTTTATTTTTTGTTCCTCAAGATCAAACCATTCTGCAAAACATCAAAAATAATTGCTTCAAAAGAATGCTAAATTTGCACTAGGAGATGCCGCTGCAATTCTGCCCTTCAGTGCAAACAGTGCAAAAACAGTCAGGTAGTGAGGCTGGATTGTGGGATAAATGTTGAATCTTTATAACTTTATAACTTGCAGGAACCTGGGAAACTTCTGTGGTTGCTTTTGTTTCCTCTTGTCCTGGATAGGTCTGTCTACTTGGTCAGAACTAAACTTACCTGCACTTTCCGTGTACTGGGGTGGATGAAAACCTGGTCCTAACGGAACTTTGCCTATAAAAAGTAAAATTGGAAAAAGAAAGAGTGATGATTGAACGTTCAAAATATGAGAAAGAAAATATCAATGAGGTGAGGTTCTGAGTACTTCATGCCATGTCCTTTCAGGTAGTTTAGGAGGGGGCCTATGGCTATAGGGCCATCTCCAGCGTCTCCATTGCTGGAGTGCCACTGTTTAGTTTTCCAGATCCGCGGGGTAGCTAATGATAGGGGTAAAAGATTATTAAAGTCTCACAGCCTCGAGTAAAGGAAAAATCCTACAGAGGCACAGGAAGCCCCCATGTCTCAGTGGCAGTGTCCGTCTGGTGCATGCCTGCCGGGCAGGTAAGTCCCTGATGTGACATGGCAAGGGACATAACAGGCTACCCTGTCAGCCTATGGAGGTGCACAGGAGCACCAGTAATCTTAGTTTCCTGGTACACTGTTGTTAGCCTTTTATATGAGGTCATTCGTATTAAAGCAAAAAAGAATAGATAGGTTCTATAAGCTGTTTTGTATGTGTGACTTTAATCATGCTCTAAAACAGGGCCTTAAATCACCTTGATATTAGTCACTTCATCTGGATGTGTTGTACTGCATAGCACCGTGCTTACTTTTTATTTACGTTACTCCTGCTGTGATTGGGAACTTGAGCAGCAGCATGGCTGTGTAGTGCCAGATACTTAACAAACGTGTAGGAGATAAAGTCTCTGCCATGAATAATTCATAATCTAATTAGAAGCAAAGCTTATCAGATAACTGTTTAAAGAACAGTAGGAAAGAGAGGAGAACAAAAGCGTGATTGTATCAGGCAGCTGCCGGAGCCTGGTTGCTCACACTGTTTGTCCTGGGAGTTCTTCAAACCTGCAACAAGTCCTAAGTAGGCCAAGAAAAAAAAAAATCCTACTGATGGGATGCCCCCATCAGTGTGTGTCCCCATTCTTAAGAGTAGTATTTTCACAAATTCATTTTCCTTCCTTCTTTCCTCTTCTCTCCTTCCCTTCTTCCCTCACATTTTCCTCTGATTATCAGCGTCCACAGGTATTCTTTGGAGTTCTTCGACACTTCCTTATGATACGATATCTTCTACATAAACTTCTAACTTAAAGTATAGGTTTCTCTAATGCAAATCATCTACATGATTGGATTCTTTAAAAATTAGCCATTCTCTGTAGAAAAATATCTGAATATCCCCGGATTGTTTTATTTCTAATTGAGGTGGACAAATCAAACCTGTGAAATCATACATCTTCTGAAGAAACATCTAGCTCCTACACTAGTGATAAAGAAATAGTTCTTCTGTCTCTATCCTAGGGTGTCCTGACTTTTTGTTTTGTCAAGTGTTTGAAGAGGATTTTGCTTTGGAAGAAGAAAAATAACTTGGATAACTTTAGGCATCAGATATTTTCTCAAATGCAGGTCATGGCAACAGTTGCTAAGTTGTAAGGTGGCAGCCATATGAGATCCATTTCCTGATTCCTTAGAGTGCTCTTGTGTTTGTTTTCATTTGACTTAAATGGTTCATCAAATGTTTCCATCTTGTGGATGTCCACAGATGTAAATGGAAACTGAAGTGATCTGAAAATAGAGCTTCTTCAACATTGTCAGTTATGCTCAATTATGTACTGCTCCACTTCAATACTGTATCTGGAATTTTTCTTTTCCACCAGTGTAATTACTGAGAATGTGCAATTTATTCCTCCACTAATAATTGAGAGTTGGAGGCAAAGCAGCATGATAGCAACTTAATCGACCCTTTCATGACAAATATTTTTAGGAAAAAACTCTTTTCAAATGCCTACAGAAAACATTCAAATTCCAGCTTGCTTGGTGGGAGAAACAAACAAAAACATCCACTTCCTGCAGCTTTTAAACTAATTAGTTTTCTTTCTTATCTACTTTGCTTTCTGTACATTGCTAAAAAGAAAACTGAAGTAGAGCAAATGAATCTAACATTGAGCTAGAAGTGATCTACTCAGCCAGCTTTGCATGGTCCAAGACAGGGAGAAGGCTGGTCTGACAGACTTGATAACTGTATGCGCAAGATTTTTGATTCACACCTTTCTTTTTCATGAAAGTGATAATTTCACTTGGTTGACATTAGATGGATCTTGCACGGCAGAAAATGTAGGAACCTCATGCTTCATAATTTGTGTAGGATTGTGTGTTGCTCATGCCTTCCTAGATTTTATTTAGTGAGGAAAAGGTTCTCGACTAGGACGCTTCTGTGCTACACCTAACAGCTTGCTCTTTTTCCTGTCTCTGTATTGGTGCAATGGGCAAGTAAGAATAAGACCTTAGTTATCAGCCTGTACCGAAAGCTGCAAGGATTTGGAGTCTGGACATGAACTGTGGTCATTGTTCAAGTTTCTCTGCCTTATCACTCTACACCTTCTACTAAACAGAGCTGTACAATAACGAAGTAGTGACACACAGTTCTCGCCTGCAACCTAATTGTAAAATACTGTGGTACCTTCCCTTTTTCATTCATTTCATAACTTCAGAAAATTTTTACTGTTAGGAGATAGAGCTGAAAAATCAGTAAAACATAGCTTTATCATCAGAGAGTCACTTGATGTGTTATACAATATTTTTCAAGTAAATTAACTCCTGATTTTTTTTTTTGATGTAGACATACTAAAGCATCAGGTCTGATGTTATTTCTTCTAATACAAAATAGTCCTATTTTTTTCTGTGTGCTTTTACATTAAGTAAAATATGCAGTAATAGAAATAAGTGTAGCAAATATCTTAATTGCAAATTTTCCATCCTCCATTGGAAGAATGCAACCTTCTAATTAGAATTCCTCTTATGTAATTAATGGAATAGGTTGTTCCTTTGAAAATGTATAACAGAATGCAGCACTCTGCAACGTCTGTCCCTGGTTAGAAACGATACCCACAACAGCATGTGCTAAATATTAGTTGGATAGTTTAATGCACTGCTAAAGATGATTACAAGCCACAGTGAGGAGAAGAGAGTATAAGAATAGAAGCTTATCTGTAACTTAACATGTGGGAATAATACTTAACATTTCTGTCAGGCTTTACATTTGAGGATTTTTGAAGAGCTTTGCAGTACAGATGATGAATTAATCATCACAATGGTCCTTAGTGTTTTAGTTTTCTCTCTACTTTTTTTTTTTAATCTGCAAATTTACTTAGACGTTTGGGTTTATTTGGGGGAGAGGCACAAATGGATTATTTGAGGGATAATTCCTGAAGTACAGCAGCAGTTTTTACTCATCTGTCTTTTTAATGTAGACATTAAATATGGAAATAAATAAAATATTTCATGATATTCTTGGGCATTTAATATTTGATGGAGAAACCTGTAAATCAGCTTGGCTAATCTAGCTCCGCTGGCATTTTTCAGAATTCTAGGTGTCTTCCTCCCAGAACAGTACTAAATATTGTAGGTATAAGTTTCAAAAATACTTATTAGACTTATTCTTGGAGCCTTCAAATCCCATGACAATACGAAGTGCCATAAAATAAACGAGCAGCCCCTAAATGCTCCTGAAATCTCTAGGTGCCTCTTAGTGGTAACTGGGAACGGTTTTTACTGGCCTGTTAACTAATAGAAAAGCTTCCTTTAGGGAAACCTGGCTGGATTGAAAGACCAATGGCCCAAAGTAGGTAAAGGACCTGAACCTGACCCCCCTTGCAGCGTGGCTGGCCTCCATCTGAAGACAAACCGGAGTATCTGCTCAGGTGAAGACAGTGACACCTTGGCTATGGCTGTTAAACACATGTTGACAGGGCGAGTGCCACTTGCTTCTGAACTCGGGATGATGTCATTAGAAAATAAGGTTATAAACACCAAGAAACTGCTAACCTCCTGATCTGTAATAAATAAATAAATAAATATATAGCAGCAAGAAATTAAAATTTCACAGTGACAGGATTAGTTCTGCATGTTTTACGAGAAAAACAAATTTTGATGCCAGTAGAAATAATGGGATGTGTTGTTACTACAGTAAGGTTCAAGGTAAAATCTAAGCGGTATCCACTGAGATGAACCTTCTTAAGATCAGGTTTGCTTCTGGAATAAATAACATTAAATAAATAAATAAATAAATAAATAAATAAATAAATAAATAAAAGGTAGAGCTTAGAGTAAAATTCTAATTGGTAGCTTTTAATTTAAAACAAAGCTCTAGATGCAGTTCTACCATGAAAAACAAGGACTGAGAATAAACTAATACTTTGATTTGTTTGATATTTTTGATTTGTTTGATATTTGTTTGATATTAGTTTGTAGGCATAAGTATATGTCTGCTTATGCATGATTATAAACTAACTGGCAAAATAGTAACTACAGTAAAACACCCTAAAACTTTTCCTAGAATTTACACTGTAGAGCAAATCTGAACAGGATAGAGAGATGCAAATTGTCTTTTAATTTACTCTGAAAAAATAAAAAGATGGATTTTAAGGTAATACAAATCTGTTACTAATAATTAAAATTGTTCTACATGGAAAGGTGTTAGAATAGAGTAGGACTACCAGCAGAGCTGCAGGAAGAGGTTGAAGCGACAGGTTTAAAGTACTACGCCACATAGTAAGAGCAAATAATGTCAAAAGTAGCAAAAGTCATGTTCTGAAATAAAGGAAATTACCAAATGCTTTCATAAGGTTATTGTGGTTCCTAATCCTAGAAAAAAAAATGCAATCTATGGAAAATAGAGAAAAATCAATTTATTATTAGAATAAATATGTCTCTTAAGACATATTTATGTCTCTTAAGACATTATTTAAGATGTGGAGAAATTCAGCAAATAACTCGTAATTCTTTAGAAATACAAGAATATGCTGAATGCCACAATGAAATGAAATGTAGTAAAACAGAAATGTAGTACTTCTGATAACTTAAAAATAAAATTGCCCAAAATTGCTCATTGTAATAAACTGAAGATTCCATAACAGTTTATGAAAAAGAGTTCTTTTATATATGCAGCATGCTTTTAAGAAAACCCCTCTACTGGATCAACTTAAGGTGATCATAAAATGTTTTCATAGAAATATCCTGTTTGATCACTGTCCAGAAACCTGCAGAGGTTGTGAAGAATCTCAACTGCGCTGCAATTCGGCTTCATTTGACCCCGGAGACTGTGAAAACAGTTGGAAGTCGTTGTTTTCCTGGGTCTCTTCTGAGACTTGTTTGTTGATTAGCAGTAGTGGAAGTGAAAATAAGAGGTCAGTTTTCTCTTCCCAAATCTTGAGTTTTTGGTGATGGTTGATGGAAGTTGCTGAGAGGCGTGATGGTGTGACAAACCTGCAGTGCTGGAAATGCCACTTGGGAGGCATCAGCTGGCCTGGCTCTGTGGTACGGGAGGAACGTCTAAATAGGGTCTGTCTAGAGGTTTCTTACCCATTCTAAGAACTTCCTTTATTCCTCTTACGGGTACTGTAAAAGATTGAAGCTTTAGCTGCAGCAACAGGAGGCAGGGAAGATTGGGGGAATCCAGACTGAGCAAACGGGGAGTTCTGGTAAGCACCTAACAAACACATGAGAATATCTTGAACCTGTAAAAAGGTTCTGTGTTCTGGACTGAGGAGTAGGTTATTCAAAACAAAGAAAGTATAGTAAAGATATAGTAAAGTTTAGTTTTATTTTGCCAGCCTTCCAGTAGTATTTGCGTCCTCCTCTTCCCCCTCTTCTGTTGACGTGATTTAAGTGACTCTGTTGATGATATGGATGATACTGCCTTCAAGGTCTGAGTTTTGGTTTGTTTGTTTGCTTGATGGCTTTAATATCTCATTTCTAAAATCTGCTTCAGTTCTTTTTCCTGAGATCCTCTTTGACATCTCCCCAAGTTCTATTTAACTACTAAAAATACATCTTATTAAGATCTTATTATTTTCCCTCCACCTGGTGCTGCAGAAGTTTGCATCTCAATACCACGGTTACTGTGCTGATTCAGCACTGGTCTTGTTTTCTGGCAGCGTTTTAAATTTGAAATCGTGGGTATTCTTGCTGGACCAGGACTCTGCTCCTTACATTTCAGGCACCTTTTGTGCCACCCACAGATCACTGTGTTAGTGCTTTGGAAGCTAAGAGCAACTAAAATGCTGATAAATGAGAGTGTATGGTCATCGTTTTTTGGTTGGCCAGCATAACAGCCTCTGTTTATGGAGATATATATATATATATATATTTGCTTATATACTGCAGATTGCAAAAGCCTTTAAAATTATCTTTCAAAAAAACTTCTGCAGAAGAGAGAAATGTGAAGGTCCTTTTGTGAAGCTTGTCCAGTTTTCACCTCCTTTTTCTTCTCATCAAAGTAAACAAACATACGATTAAGTCTGTCTGCTGCTAGCTATTACAATAGTGCATTTCTTTGCTCCTCAGAGGTGGGGTAGTATTTTAACCCCTTCCGATTTCTTCCTAAGTAAAAATGAGTGCTTCGTTTCTGAAGATTACAAGCAGTCTGCTTTTAACCAGAGAGGCACGTCCGAAACCAGCTGCTGCGTCCGGAAGGCCTGCGGTAGATCTCCGTCGGAGCCAGACTTTGCTCATGTAGACACAGGGCTTCCCAGGGAGGTGTCAGGATCCTCTGCAGTTTCAGATTCACTGAGATATATCATTGAGCAAAGCCAGGATTGAGCAATATGCAAGTGTAACTGTGCCTGTTGCCCTCCTGGAGGAGTACCAAAGGATTACTGGAAAGCAGTCAAGTGAAGTCATTTTACGAGTCAGGCTGCAGAGGAGTTTAAGACTATCTGCTGGAGTCATCTGGTCACAAGCTGTGGCACATCCTTTGTCACTGGGAGCTTCCACCTCTTACAAGGCTGGGGTTGTTTTGCTGAAATACAGATGTTCTTGGAAAAGGTGAAGCTTGCTCAGAAAAATCTAGTGATCAAAAGTATTTGTGCAAGTGGTCAACAAGTAAGTTGTCTTACCGTCAACTGAAAAATAGCTGGGGGAAGTTTTATGCCAGCTCAACTGTGGAGACTCAAAGGTAGATGCATTTATCCACTTAACTGTTGAAGTTTTTTGCTAAACTTTCAGTGCTAGGAGTTAGGCTGAAGCAAAGGCTTAATTATCTCTGACTTGGGCCTATTCAAGTTGTTGTTCAGCATTTTGGAGGGTTTTTTATTCTTACATAGAAAACAAAGCTATTAACAAGTAGCAAATTCATTCTAGTGGGAAATTTAGTACAGAACCATAAATCTTACAGAAGGAAAATCGTATAGAGCATTTTCAGTGTGCTGAATTCTAATGAATAAGACTTCTTGCTAAGTTAGAAGCACAAACTGTGACTTATTTACCAAGCAGATAGTGTTAATTAGATTGTTTTTTTAACCTACTTATATCACCGGGCTTTTCACACAGTAAACACAGTTATCCTGAATTTTAGTAACCTTTGACTAAATAGACACATATGTATGTGTTTAGCTAACGTAATTCCTGCCTCCCTGAAACACTAGAGGGCTCACTGGCAGATTTAGGAGATGTATTTTGCTTTAATTGTTATGTCTGTAACCTATGAACCTCGCATCTAAAGCAAAAATATGCTGAAGGTGCCTCTCCTCCCTGAGGAAGCATGCTTAGTAAGTTTGGTGTTCTATCTATCTGAATATAGACTTTTTTAGAGTTCCAAATTAAGTATTTGGTTGGCTTAAAATTTTTTTTTTTGGTTGGTAGATTCCATCTCTCAAGGAAATGTATAAGGAGAAGGGCCTGGGGGGATCCCCCTGCTTCCCTAATCACTGATTTTTGTGCAATTGTTTAGCTTCTTGGGTTCATGTGTTAATATCTTATCAAGTGGTTAGTCCACGCTATCCGAGTATCCGCAGAAGCAATGGAAGGTCACTTAAAAACAAGAAAAAAGAGATTAGGTTGCTGTTTATCAATGTGTAACACTACTTATTATTAGAAGATAGTGCCTACAGGCTGGGTTAGCTTCCTCCCCTACTGCCTTGGGGCTCACTAGCAATCAGGTAGCTGAAGTGTTTCTGTTAGGAGTGAGACACTGGGATGTACAGTGCAATCCGATCAAAATGCAGACTGGCTGGAAGAACTGAAGGCTCCTGAGCTCACGTGGGGCATCTTGTAATGTCGTGTGCTTCGTGCCTGTTTTGGCTGAACTATCTGGGGTTTGGAGCTGTTCACTTGCCTTTTCACCAGCTCCAATACTCCACATACAGCAGTCAGACCTGGGGAGCTAAACAGGACAAAAATGATCCTCAGCACTAAAAATAACAAAAATTTGCAGAGTTTATGTTCTCTGAAGCCACCTGATGTGGGGACAGATGCACACCAGATGCCTGGTGCAAGACAAGGAGTATGGATGTGCCAGGCGAAAAGAAGAGAAGAAGGGTGGGACTGTGGCAATACTGGCTTGAACCTCTCCAATTTTGTTATGAAACCGCATCTTTAAGCACTTCGACTCTGACCACTCAATTAAAAAAAAAGATTGCCCTTCTATGTGGTGCTCCTAGGTTATTATTAAATATATATAAAAAAAAGCAGCAATAAAATGATGTGATTTTGAGGAAAATAAGCTTTGACAGAACATTAAAAAATGGTAGGTTCAATGCAGGTCAGGATTTAGCCTGTCTAAAATATTTGATGCTTCAGTATCCAAAGCAGAACCTACTGGTCTGGTGCATGACTGAAGGGCAGCTTAAATCTTGTATAGCATGCAAAATAGCTTGGATTAGTACATTTGAAAATCACTTAGCCTTATGCTGTGCCTGAATGATCAATTTAATACAATCTTGATCCCTGGGAATTCCAGGGATCAAACCACAGGAGCCAGGGAATGCCACGTAGACATTGAGCTCTGTTATTTAACTTTGTGCTACCAGCTCTGTATTGGGGGAAAAAAATGCTTCTGACATGCACTGTTGCTTACCAACATTTCCGTACAGCTTCTCACTCTCTTCCAGCCAAAATCTCATTTAGATGTTAAATTCTTGCATTGGTGAAGTTAGACCAATGCAGGTTCTAGAGTAAACCAAGGTCACTGGATTTTCCTGGCGAATGGGGACACATTTATGCTTCTGTAAACAGGCAAGAGACGCTCGTTCCCACAAGCACAACGGCATTCTAGAGGATCTGTTGTCATTTAGTATAGCCTGGCGTAATGCAGATCCTTAATTGCTCAGTTACATAGAAGAATTATGTCAAAGGAAGGAAGAAGGAAGGCAGTGCAGGATTACTATTATCAGCATGCCCTCAAGCTGTTGCTTTAGAAGTTGGGATTATAGCTGCCATTTAACCAAATCATCCTTGACACACGTGGCCTGGAGGGTAGGAGTGAAAGCAAGGGCAGCGCAGCGTTGTCAACCTGTAGCCTGGAGCGGCATCTTGGAGAGGTTTGAGATTGTCACTTAGTGTCTTGAAGACAACCCCTGGTGTCCCCAGCCCTGCGCTGCCTCCTGGAAGGAAAGAGCAGGGAGGCCCAAGCAATGTTGTTCCTGCTGCTGTATAAAACCAAGGTCCTTCTGCTGACCCCTGAAGAAAGTTGCTCCTGAATAGGGTTAAAAGATGGTGTTTGGCCAACATCTGCCCAGAAAGCATAGTTAGGGCTATGTATGACTAATCACTGTGGGAGGATATACAAAATGTCCTTGAGTTCCTTGAGCTGAATGTGCTTTAGTCCATCTGCTGCTGACTTCTGACCTGAAGGTCCTCAGCGTGTGCCTGCGAATGTCTCTGCGGTGCACCTCTCGATGGAAAATGCAGCTTTCATAGCTACGTGTTCAGTTGTAAACGCCCGATACTGTTTCTACAAAATGATACCGGGGAGTAGCTAATGATACGTACAGTAGCACTGATCATCGTAGAAAATGATAGCATAATAACTTAAAAAGAGAGATAGAGAGGAAAACATAGGGCATATTCTTCATGTTTTCTCCCAAATACTGTTCTGCCATTCTAGCTTCTTTCTTCTGTTATTAGCTGTATTGCGCTTGAATAAGCTAGTTTTATGTGTGACTGCCAGGAACTAATGATTACTGTGAGCTGTTTCTATTTCTGATCTTAAAAAAAAAATGCTCTGGAAGAATAAACTTCTGATTTCTTAAATGAATACCTATGTCTCTCAGCTTTGGTGAAAGGTTTTAGGAAAAAAAGAAAACGCAAAAAAACCAAACCCTTGCATGAATAAATGTACTCTATGATAAATTTCTCTCCATAATAACTAATTATTTTTTATTATGACTTCCTTATAAGTATGCATGTAACAGTAGAGATGGACTTGACAGACAGAATTCTTACCATAAACATATAGAGAACGATGCTACTGTTAGTTTTGTGTAAAATATTTCTTAGTTCTAATGCATTCAACACATTTAATTAAGCATAGAATTAAATATGTTTAATATTGAGTATATTCTCAAGTTAGTATTTGCTGTGGCTTCTTGCTAAATCAACATTAAAATCCTTCCTTCGTTTCCCTACAGATGATGAAACATGCCTGGGATAATTATAAGCGTTACGCTTGGGGATTAAATGAACTGAAACCCATATCTAAGCAAGGACATTCAAGCAATTTATTTGGTGAGTAGAGTATATTGTGCTTGTGCTTAGTGACGTTAATGTGAAACAGTAAATCAGCTGAAAAGATTGAAGGTGATAAACACCTGCTCTTTCTTGCTTTTATGTTGTGATGTGGCAACTCTTGCTTATGTTGCATATAGAAAATATCAGTAAATGAAGGCGATACTTTCCATGACTCAAAGATTCCCTTCTGAATAAGAATAAATGAAGCATCTCATTGCTATATCATATAGAGTTAGTTTTGTTGCATTGGATACTGCCCTGCCTTAAAACTTATCCTAGTGATGCGGAACTCATTGGCATCACACTCAATAAGCAGGAAGCAAACAATAAGGGGAGAAAAATAAATCCCACATAAAGGAAAAAAAATATTATTAGATATTCTCTGCAATGGTGAAAGCAGCTGAAGCTTTCTGTAACTCTCACAAATTTTTCCAGCTCCTTAAAAGAACTTGCTGATGTATTTCAGTCAGGCTCTCTTTCTCTTTCATGAAGATAACCATTATTTACACCCCTAGAGGTTACAGGGGAGATGCTTGGTTACCACCTCAGTTACACAAAAATCACAACTTTAAAACAAAAATGATGCTGAAAAGTTCCAGCATGAGAAGGACACTGCAGAAACCCCGCCTAATGAGGCAAAACTGTTTTTTAAAATAGAAGTGGGACAGAGCTTGGGATAAAAAGCAGCTGAACAGCAGTAGCATTCAGAGAAAATCGTCCGATGAGTTGTCATCATCTTCAGTATTGTAGAAAAATGAACAATTAAACTGTATGACAGCAATCTTTGTATTCAAACAATTTCTGTTTTCCAAACTGAAAGCTGAAAAATTAGCTAATTTCCATAGCCATGACAAAATCAATACATTCATTTTGATTTTAACAGGAGCTTATTATATTAAATTAAATTAAACATTTGGAAAGGATAGTTTGAAGTAAGACAGTTTCTAAAACAGCCCAAATGAAGCATGTATCCAATCTTCAACTGTGTTTGTAAGTTGCTAAGAATTCAGTTGTGGTTACAAAAATAATTGTGAAAATATATGGGCCAAATTTAATGCTGCAGCATTACTTTGCCTAAGGTGGTACTCAAAAAGTTATTAGATAATTATTGCACTGTTAGTTATTGGACTTTAAATATGAGAAACCAAAGAAGTTTGGGTGAACTCCAGCATTAGTGTTGAGTGAAGCTGTGGGGTTTTTTTGGAGAACCAATTTTAAAAAAATCTTCATTCAAATTACTGAGAGCTCTGAGATTTAATAGGCATTTGAAAAGCTGATGCAATCCAGTTTGTTTTGTTTCCTTGAAGGATAAGAATGTGGTGCATGATATCTTTAAAATTAAAATGCTCAATCTAGTTCTCATTAGCAACACAAGTGCTAAAAATTTAAAAGTTTTGAATTCTTCACTGTATTGACTGGATTTGGAGAAATAGTGATAAATGTACTAACATCTGAAATTCTTTAGCATGAGTGTTGTGGATATTGCATGAGAATAGATTACTGCAGGCATTTTTCAATGTGAAACAAGAAAAATATTGAACTTGAAAATAAAACTTCCTTTAAAGGAAAAATAGCTGGAAGGAGTATGAAGGCAGATCACTACCCCATCTCAGTCACATAGTATAAGATCTTATTGCTGTGAAGATTTCTTCAAAAACATTTCCGCCGTCATTGATCTTGATGGCAAATCAAAACAAATACCAGTTCTTTCTGTTGCATTGTTTTGCAGAATCTCAGAGCGCAGTGTATCTGCAAGCTGCTTTGTCTCATAAGCCACCTTTTCCTGAATCAATAATCTTTTTAAAGAAATATATTTTTCTTTATCTAATAGTGTCATCAGACCACTAGATCTGATCTGTACCTTCGTGTTGGAATTCATCAGATGCCTCCTGTCTTCCTGTTTCATAGAGCAATTCACTTGAATTAGTTTTGCTTTATTTTTTTTTTCAAATATTTAATGTCTCTTTTTTTTTTTTCTATGAAAGGAGAAAAAAATTTCCCTATCTTCTTTGGCTCTTCTGGTTCCTTTCTCTTAAAGATTATATTGCAACTGATTGAGTGACTGGTGACTTTTTTTAAGGTAATTCAGAACTAAATTGAGATTAACTCACTTCCAGCTCTGATTCCAGTGAATTTCCAGTTAACCATCAGAAGCCCCTCATTGCCCTGTCACCTGTCGTAACACTCTCCAATCTACCCTGGATGTCTTCCTGCTACCAGATCTCATATTTTTTCAAAAATACAAGTTTCTGGCTTTCTTAATAGCAGGAAGACAGAGCGTACTTTATTAGCCAGCTGTTTAATTTTGAATACTTCACCTCCTGTGAATTAACTGGTGTAGTTGAGACACAACAGAATATACTGGGGGTGTCTGTTATGGGATACAGACTTTATTTATCTTACTGTGGGGACCAGTAGGTTCAGATGCTGTGCTTTGCCGGTGCTTAATATTGTGTAGGTTACAGGCAGGGCAGCTCTCCCGACGTGGAGGGGAGAGCAGCTCCCCTGCTGCTGTCAAATGAAACATCTTTTAGGCTTAGTTTTGGATGTGTAAATGCTTCAGTTCTAACTGGAATGACATAGTGTTTTGTGGCTAGATAACAGCGTCTGGTGTTTCCTGAAGTCTCTGAAACACAATAAAAAGATGAGATTTTAACAAGTGTAGTTAAACATAGATGTGACTTTATTAGGCAACACCCTCATGAACTCAACAAAGCTTTTAATGCGACGTGATGCTATTGTCAGGCTGGGGGCAGAGGAATAGTGCCAGGGAAAGATGGGACGATGGCAGGAGAAACCTGGGCCTCAGCCCAGATGATTCTGACCTGGGGGGAGAGGCTGCATTTGGCTGCAGCTCTTGCACAAATTCAGAACTTTTGTAGAGCTTTTTGTGTGTGTCTGAAGATTTTTTGAGGGACTTTGAAATGCCATTTTGTTTGCCCTAATGCCAGGCCATGAAAGAGATTTTTAAAGATGAGTACTTGACTTGAGCTGTTGATACTACATAGATAGTGGCAGAGGTGTTTGATAAGCGCAAGAAGATCTTAAGTTGGTAGATCTAAGAGATATGTTTATTATGAGCTTCTTCTCATATGCACACTTTCAAAATAATTATTAGGAAAAAGGCTAAACTTATGGTAAACAGAAATATTTTTGTTTCAGTGCAAAGCCAAAGCCTCATGCTTTCCTCTGAGCATTGCAAAGCCTTTTCAGCATATACATGAAATGTTTTGATTTCCTTTTATTTGCCACTTTAGCTTTTACCATGTTATCTTGGCAAGTAACCACCGTTACTGTGGATTTTTTGGTTGTTTATTTTTGTTTGTTTGTTTTTAGTTTACATTGACTACAAAAAAAAAATCAATGACAGTAACACCTACTTGAAAAGGACATCAATTGTCTCTGTAGCATTCTTAATAATTTAGTTCCATGAAGTTAAACTGTTTAAAGGTAATCGAGAAAACTGGAATAGCTAAACATCAGTTTGTACTGTACCTTCGCATCTGCAAAATAAGATTTACCCGTTTCGAGGCATGTCTTTTACACTGGTATGTCTTTTGCAATGTGTACTAATTGCTCCCTGCTTTGTAGAATTTAGGCCCTACATAAGTGTTCACATTTTGTATGTTAGCCTTGTATGTTTCAGATAGTTATTAACAGTGTTTGCTAATAGTAGAACTTTTGCTAGAAATGCCTTCTGCACTTAAAAAAGTGTAGTTTTTTGAGTTATCTGTAACTGTTTTTCCTGTGTAGCGTTGCAGGAAATAATAGTGCAAGTTGCAGTTGCAGTGTATGTAGTCGCACTCCTAGTGAGACTACATACCCGTCTTTTCTTCGTGGGAAAGGGAAGCTTTTAATACAGTCAAAATCTGTAAAGCCAAAATATTCTAGATCCTATTCCTTCTACCTTGATCTGATTTCTTCACAGTATTGAGGCGTATTAAGATTCTGGAAGCCTATCAAAATTCATATTAAAATTCTCTTTTAGTGTGATTTTAAATTGTAAGTTTATTCATGTAGCCCTAGAAAAGTAATTTTGCACGTATTTAAATGTTATCTGAATATAAATTTAAAGTATTCTAAGCTTCTTCCTTCCTCTCCCCCCTTTTTTTTCTCCTTTCTTTTGTTTCTGATTCCCTGAAATTACAGATTTCAGTATGCATTGTTAATTTTGGAAGAAAGCCTGACGTCTTTCTTGGAAAAATGGGTAAAAATCCCTCTAAAGAACAGAGATAGTGGGTGTGGATGAATGATTCAGTGCAGGATTTGTGAGAGGAGGTCAAGCACTGCAAACACCTTCCCTCCACCCTTCCCCAAGTTGGTCAATATTAAGACAGGGAAGTTTAGCTTATTTAGTCTGCTTAGATTTCCATCCCCAAAAGCTTTATCATGGTTATTATGGGACTCTCACAGAAATCTAGTAATGCTCAGGCTGTGCTGTCAAATTACTTACCACAGGCTTGGAAAAGGAGGTGAATAATGTGGCAGAGTTTGGCAATGACACAAAGTTATTCAAGGTAGAGGCAAGGCAACAGCAAGCTGCGTGAACCCAAAAGGGCTGCGTGATGGATTATGATTGCACTGTAAAATAGCAAATGAGACCCAATATACATAAATTTAAGCTGGCGCATAAAGGCACCAGAGAGATGATTCTGAGTTTACATGCAAAACAGTGAGCCTTGAATGCAAAGTAAGCAGTAAAGACTGAAAACTTTCCAGAGTACAGGATGAAGCTCCATAAGAAGTGGCATGGATGGGGTGAATAAGGAGTTATTGTTCCCTGTGGGGAGCACTGCCCGTTGCGTGGAGCTGACAGCTCAAATCGGTGGGTGGCACGTTCAAAGCAGACAAAAGGAGGTGGCTCATAACAGTATGTGGAGCTCAGCTGCGCGCATGCCAGACGTATAGCGGATGCCAGAGGCTTGCACAGAAAACAAACAGACAAGCTAGTGGAGAAAAGATATATTGCATGCTATTAAATACAAAGACACCAGAGTTGGCTCTAAAATGCACAGAACTATAAAATTCTAGAGATTAGAAAGTATTTGAGAAGCATCGCTACATTGTTTCATGTAGCAGTACATGAAAAGCCAGATCTGTCTAAAAGAAAAGAAAAAAAATTTGAAAGTATTCTTTCCTTACTCTTACCAGATGGTTGCAGTGAAAGAAACTCAAAAATCTTAGTGCTGCTGGGGTTTTGCCAGTACTTGAGTAAAAGTTTCATATTTGGGCATAGTATGTTTTAATAATTAATCACTCGTGGCACTTTAAATTGCTAATGATATTGGATAGCAGCCTTTCCAGTGAACTTTAACTAAGGGAAAGCACGGTTTTAAAACCTGAGTCACTTTAAGACTGAAAGAAACATTCAGCTCTAATCAAAATGTTTTTTTTTCAAACCTATTTGAATTCTTTGGTACATTGAATATATAGTTTAGAGTTATAATTGCACAACATATATGCATATATAGATTTAAAAAATGGTTCTACCTATTGATTCACTTGGTATTTAATATGATGATTTTTGGTCTTGTTCCCTATACTAAGAAAATTTAAATTATTAACAGATAAAATGAAAAAAATGTGCAGGATTATGTTTCTGCATTTTTGGCCAGGCTCAAATTACTAATTGTAGGAACATGTCATAGAATCCATCTGCTTGAACTTCCTGAAAGTAGAATAGCTAGAGAAAGACAGCTTTGCCTCATTGAGTATTGAAACAGTGAAAGCATCTAGAAGATCATAGAGGGGAAGGGGGAAGTTGATTGCAACCTGAATATAGACAGCTATGTATAAAGCTTTCTTTTCCACTATAGTTCAAAGTAGCCAAAATTCTTCTGACAACAATAGAGGAAACTTCTTTCTGAGCACTCGTACTTCTTCTGAAGGAACATCTGTTATTGGTACATGCCAAGTTTCCATCACATTCAGAAAACTGTAAATATAAATATGCCATGTGCTAATTTTTATACTTCATCTCAGGAACAAAAAAAATGTAACCCTCTTCTGGAGGGGAAAAAAAAATCCATCTTTCACAGACATGGAAGAACAAGAAGTATTAGTCTCTCCAAGAAATCCTATTTTTTTTAATGATTTCTGGATGTTGAACTATTATGGGAAGATAACTTCTAGCATGACCTGAGGCCACTTCACAGTTCATCTTTCCTTATCTTCCAGCTTTGCTCTACACTTCAGCACAGTTTTCTTCCATTCAGACAGTGAGTGAGAAAAAGAAAAGCAGTTAAATTCAAGTAAGGGGGAGAGCAATATTTTTGCTTGGTTGTTGTTCCATTATAGATGGTGCATTACACTCAGCTTTTCTTTGTGTCTCTGTGGTGTGTGTGTGTGTGTTATGTACATGTATATATTTTAATTATTTCTCAAGTCCGAATATATTTAATGGCAAGGAGTGTGGATGTTCTGGAAAACCAAACTTGGTATCGAAGGGAATGGCAAGCTGTAAACAAACCATTAAATGTACTAACATGCATTGATGTTGGCATGCTAACAGGCTGTATTCTATTTCAGACTCTTGGCAAAAACAGAAACCTAAAGTCACAGTCTGAAAGGCTGGGCTGGACCAATAAAAGCTCCTCCCGGCCCACCCTCTGCACGGCTTGGCGGGGAGCCAGCTGCGGCTCTCCAGCCGTATGGCCGCATGGGCTCGGTGGCGGCGCTGCGAGGAAGCCTGTCATGCAAGGACGGGCGCAGCGTCCTCCCTGCGGTGCCACCCTGGAGACTCGCGCCGAGACAGTCGCCCTCTCATCACTTGGTTTTCATTCCGCTCCTCCCTTCCTGTCCCCGCGGGAATGCCCCATTTCCTAGTGCAGGCCTCCTTCTCTGATTTGTGTATGTGTGTGTGCTGCTTTGCGATATGTGGTGTTAAAAAACACATAGTTTAAACGGACCCACCGCGTATCACCCCGACACGATCCAGGCTCCTCTGTGCCTTGCACCAGGCTGTGCCGAGATGCCAGGTGATTAGTCATCCTTATTCGTCATTCACAAGCCTTAGCAGCGGTTGTTGCTTTATATTTTCTTCTAGAACATTACTAAAGCACTGGCAATGATACATTTGAGAGGATATTGTTCAGACTCTTCTAGAGAGCCCGTTTTGAGGTTTCCTGTTGACTAATTTGTCTAACTTTCTCTGCAGTTACCTACCTTACAAGCTATGTCACGCATGCTCCCTTAAGCACTCACAGCAACAACTGATGCTGGTAGTAAAGAGGAGAGAGAGAAGCACAAGCTTGTTTAACAAGGGAACTGATACAGAGCTTATATAAATACTTAGTTGGGAGGTTTATGGTAGAGATTAGCAATATGTTGCACTTGGCTTTGTGAGCTTGTGCATCTCATTACCCATTTTCTCTCCTTTCAAGTTTCTGTTTTATGAAGTTCGATCTATTTTCTCTGTCTTATACACTAATTTTCATATTATCTAATAAATTCATTTCAAATATATGAATTTGGTGATAGTATCAGTTGTGGTATCTTCTTCCTGCCTAAGACAGTTGTGAAACTCTACTAAACAGATTCTAAGCTTTCTGGGTTTTTAAAATTTTATTATGATGATTATTATTATTATATTTATTTATTTATTTATTTAGCTTGATGGTCACTGTTAATCAAATCTCTATTGATTTTTCTAAGGTGTGTTCTGTCTG
>JAWLRI010000240.1:4541972-4564838 GCA_034781795.1 Crypturellus tataupa
TCTTCTTCCTGCCTAAGACAGTTGTGAAACTCTACTAAACAGATTCTAAGCTTTCTGGGTTTTTAAAATTTTATTATTATTATTATTTATTTATTTATTTAGCTTGATGGTCACTGTTAATCAAATCTCTATTGATTTTTCTAAGGTGTGTTCTGTCTGTAATGAACCCTTCTTTCTGCCCAAACATTCTGTATCGCATGAAAAGAAGCCTGTCTTGTAATTGCCTGGTAAAAATCTTTGCCTGATGTAGTCTGCTGAGTCACTTGGGAGTGTTGCATAGAAACTTACATGATGCTATACTGAATAATTTGTCTGGCTTTAGGAAACATAGCATATATAGGTTAATAAAACGTTGATCTTACTCCATAATAAGTTATTTTTTTCTCTTCTTCACTTGTTTGTCTGACTGGTTATAAATGAATACTCAGTTGCACCATTTTCCTAACACTCTTCAAGATCTTCCAAATAATTTGGATTATCTTTTGTCTAACTCAGCATTAACTGCAGTTCTTCGCAAGTCATAACTCTGGCCTCTGAAGTGACACATCAAAATAAATTCTGTGTCCTTTTATCATTTATCAAGTATTTTGGAGTGCAACTGTTAGAAAAGGACTTGACTCCTCTATTTAATATTTACATAAATTGCTTTATTCTGTCTTCTGAGGCCTTCAAAATAATGACAAATGTTCCTTCAAATAAAGCAAGATCTGCTTTTAGATTCTATTTTCTCCCCTCTGTTCCACAGAGAGAGGTTTATGCTTGAAGTAAAACCACATTCTGGTTCTGGGTAGGCCAGATGCAGAAAAAAGCGGTGGGAAGTGGATGATTCCAAGAGCAGTTTCCCAATTTGGGTGGAATTTGTTCTGACTCAGTAGTGAGTTAAGTAATAATCCTTAAAATTGAAAGCTTAACACTTTAGAGGTGGTGCTAGCTCTATTAGAGGCGGATTAGCACAAAGAATGTCAATGCACTTGCAGGCCTGTCAAAAGCCACTGAAGCAAATCAGGACTTTTCTGTAAGAGGAGCTCAGTGGTAAAACTTTACTATGAGCTGCTTTTGTTGTACAGGCTTATTAAGCACCTCTAGATTCTCCGCATTAATGTTCTCGAGCACATGTCCTCGAGCAGTTTTCCTCTGCTGCCCATCTCCCCTTCTTGCCAGCTCAGTAAAAACACTAGGTACTTTGCCAAGTTTAAAGTGAAGCTTTTCCTTCGGAGAGGAGGACAGCCAAGCTCCAAATAGGCTGGGGAAAGATAACATGTCCTCCTTACAAAGGACGCTGCAGTTCTTTTGGTGGGAGGTCTAGGAGGGATGTGCAGATGGCTTCTTTTCCAGGAGAAAAGGGCTGCTCCAAAAGGGGTGGCTTAGCAGTTAGTGCAACAGAGAAAGCACCCAGTTCTGTTAGGTGTATAATAAAGTACTATTAGTTTAAGATGTGATACATGGGATATTTTTTTTCCACCCGGATGCTTAAATTGAGGGACTGAGGATTCTAGTCTCATCCTCTTCGTAAAGAAGCAGAAAGCCTTGATGCTAGTAAACCACAAAAGGGTTCACTGAAATAGCTGATCTCCTAATTATATAAGAACAGTTACATTATGATACTGGATAAAAGTCTACAAAATAGAGCTTGTCTGTTTGGCAAAGCACTTCATAGCATCACAATCAAATTCAGTGAAGTTATAACGAACCACCGACACATTATTCTGCCAGTGAAATGTGAGCCTTAATAAGCAGTCACCTACTGGCCAGTGTTGTTAGGTTAGCCCTGCTGGGACTGAGGGGCTGGACCAGGTGACTTGCCATGTCCCTTCCATCCAAACTATCCTGCAATTCTGCACGTTCATTTCTCCATCTAGGGTCCTCCTTAAGGAATGGTAACGTCATTAAGATAAGTAAAGAAAAAAATACAAATGTTAAAATATAAAATTAAGTAAAGTAGCTGAAATTCAGTTTTTGACACTATTTATCAATTAGGAATTTAAACTTTTCGATCTTTTGAAAATATCATTGTAAATTTAAAGGAAACATGGGACAGTAATTTGGGTGGCTTCACTTTCTCCCCCACCCTCTGTATTACCCTTAGCACAGAATCATAAACGTTTCGCTCATGCCAGAGTGACCATCTTGGGGATACTTCATCTTGCAGCTTCCGCTGAATGTAGTAAATTGACCTTTATCTCTCCCCATGTTAGAGGTAGAAAGATGCCGTCTGTGCAGATGGCAAGAGCTGGCTCTGAAACCCACGTTGGACAGCCTCTGATTCTGCGAGACCTCTCTTCCTCCCCATCATGCTGTTTTGTGCAGGTTATACGGTGTATCTGCACAGCATCAGAGAAATTGTTTGCTGGAGAGCACACTTTCTTAAAGGGCTCGTTTGACTGCAGGGTGGTCACTACTTACCAGCTTCTTAAAGCTTTATGTATATAATTGAACAAAGTGTAAAAACAAACAAACGAAGAAAAAACACTTTTTTTTTTTAACTCCAAACTGAAGAATCAATCATTATTTCCTAAAGAGATTTATTATTTTCTTCTATAAATTATATTTTACAGTAACGTATTTTATCATTGTTTGCAAATGCAAAGGCAACATTGAAAATGAAGTGCATCAGAGCTTCAAACTTACAGAGTGGAAAAAATACTTCAATATTTTGGCTATTCTGTTGCAGCATGGATATCAAAGTTAAAATCCTGAATTACTAGTTACCCACTGGAGAGTTTATACATCCATTTTTTAAGTGGATTATTTAAAATTGGATTTAGAAATTAAAATTAATTTAAATTGATTAGATTTAATTGAAAAGACTTCTGTTGGAAAGTAAATCACTTGGTATTTTTGCATTTCAGGTAACATTCAAGGAGCAACAATAGTGGATGCCCTTGATACACTCTACATCATGGAAATGAAGGAAGAATTCAAGGAAGCCAAGGAGTGGGTTGAACAAAACCTAGATTTCAATGTGGTAAGTAACATTGTTGATTAACACTTAACACTGTGGTTAGTATCCAGGGCCCCCCTGAGGACTGGGTTTTAATATTGCAAATGCTATATAAGGCTATGGAATTTAGTCTGTTAATAGAGAAAGTACCAAAGGAAACAGGTACAAAGTACCATAGGAAACAGAAATGTAATAAAGCTACTGCTCTTCTCATAGGTACATTTTGAGAGATTTAGATATAAGTAGGTGATCTCAGTTGAATGGAACAAAGAAGGAACAGAATATTAATTACTAATTACTTACTATAAAGTGAAAAACAAACGTTTCAGACACTTTGGGTGGAAGAATCGGGACACTTCAATGTAACCTTTTTTCTTTTTTTCTAAGTTATGCAAATGTTTTGTATTTGTTTTCCACAAACTAGATGCAAGTGTCAGTTAAACTCCTTTCTGTGTTCTAATGAAGTGAAGTTGAATCCTGTGGGCGAGGTTGAACTAGGTGGCACAAACTGAGTTGCTTTAGTCACATGGGGCCATGGGTCGTCATAGCTGCATGGAGAATTGATCCTATTATCTGGGAAATGGCCAATTTGAGAGCAGAGTTCATTTGTAAAACTTTTCTTCTAGAAGTGCATTGAACAGAGTAGAAATTAAATTGCTTAAACTTAAATTTAGAAGATCTGTTTTGGCTCCTTTTTTCTCCTTTTTGACAAGGGTATATATTTTAATTGCTGGGCACAAAAGTGAAAATTAATTATCTTGCATACTTGAGAATTAATTATTTTAGGAGAAGGAGTTAGGAGTGGATATTATATACTTTATATAAGCAACAATTTAGTGCGTATTTATATTTATAACAAATACAGGACTTTGAACTGTATTTTTGAGCATTTTCAGATGTCTGAAAGACATGCTAACTTTATCTTGAGTTTATTTTGAATTGAGATTTTTTTCAAAGGAATTTTTGTAGTACTGAATTCCTGTTTTATTAGCATAGCATTAAGATCTTAAAAAATAAATGAAAGAACCAAAAAAGCAAACACTGCACTAAAGGAAAAACTGAGCTGCAGTTGGAGGGATATTATAAAGCTCCATAGTGATTTACATTAATAAAATTAAAATCTTTGATTTTACACATAATCTTGCTCTGCTATATGCTGCAAACTTCTACCTGTGGATGGTATTGCCTACAATTTATATGCCATTTTTAAAAACTATGTACCATTTAATGGTATATGAGAAAAAATAATAATAAAATTATAATGTCATCTTAAATGTCCGAAATACTGTATTACGCTAATCGATAAATGCAGTGATCAAAAAGATTTACTGAAGCTTGTTTACAGATAATATTGACATGCAGCTGAAACAACAGTCAGTCAGTTTATTAAGTAGCTGCCTTAAGCTCAATACTTCACAAAATTTATTTACTTAATACTGTATTTGTAGTAGTCATATAGAATTGAATTCTATACTGGCATCAATACTAACTAAATGAACTTTCCTGAAGTAAAATGAGGAAATAAAATGAACAGCCATAACACGAACTTTAATAATCAGCATTGTCTTGTCTTCCTAAATTAGATGAATTTAACTTGTCTGAAGCTATTCAACTTCCATTCAACTCCTCTTTAGTTTTCCAGATTAGACATAAGTTCCGTTTTAAAATGCTGCTTCTATCTGTATCTTACAGCTTAAAACTGGAGGTTACTCAATACAAGAGGCAGCAGGTCCGTTTCTCCTCTTGCACCACATCATTCTCCTTACCTAATGATAAAAGTTTCCAAAGTTCAGTTTATAACTTAGCCAATTGCTTATACAGATGATGTGACAAGTGAATGGTGCCACATTAGTAATTCTTCATGTGATGAATTGAGGGACTGAATCCAATAAATTAGTTGTTGAATATTACTTTTAATTATTTCTGAAGAAGGCGACCTACGGAAATTCTTCTCCCTTTACGCCTTGCTGACATTTTGGCCAAATTGGTTGAATAATTTTTCAAGAATTAATGAACCTCTTCTGGTTCTTTTGCTCTTTTAAGTCTTTTAGCCCCAGTGGAAATAGACTGGACATTTAGCAGCAAGAAAATCAACAGTCTTTTCCTCATGAACCGGTGCTTTCTGTTTTGCATGGTATTGCTTCCTGCGTGTACAGCTCTATTTTTGATCCTGAGCAGTTCAGGGAGCTGAGAACTCAGTCCGTCCTCGCCACACGTGCTGCTGCCTGCGTGCAGGTTTTGCAGCGTTTGTGCACAATGCTGTCCAGGGCGGCCTGGCGCCGGGTGAATACCAGCACCGCCGCTAAGAAAAGGCAGCCTGTCCTTCACAGGATCACGAGGGAACTTGAGTGTTTTTCCTAGCTGCTACTGCACATTGCTGTGTGCTTCTGTATTTCCATCTTTTTGCTTTTTCCATCATTTGCTTTAGGAAGTTTGCACACACCGAGCAGTCAGTGTTTTCTTCAAAGACTTGCTGTACCCCTGCCCAACCTCTGCTCCGCACGGGGCAGGGAAAAGCTGTCAGACGTGCTGCATGTAGGGGAAACGAGTTGATACTTAGAAGGACAGTTGGAAAAGGGCTTTTAAAGAAATGGATAAAAGGGTCAGAAGTCGGGTAAAGAGTGGCAGAGTAGCTGAGCCATTTGGCACAACATTGAAGAACTAAAGTTGCTGGGTGCTCTATTTGACAGTCTTCGTCTTCTGCACACAGCCCCCCAGCCCAGTTTCTTTAATACAAGCCTAACTCACATGCCCAGAGCCTCCCCACAGCACGCGGCAGGAGCTGGTGACTCTGGCGAGGAGGAAAGGGCAGTGCTAGCGTGGGCAAGGCACAGAGCTGCCTGTAGGTTTGGGTTTGCTCTTCCTCTCTGTTGAGACAGCTCTATGGAGGTCCCTTCCAAACTCAACTGTTGTGTGATTCTGGGACTAGTGGCACAAAAGGTGGGATTGGTTTGAGAAGTCAAGAGAGAGAGAATGAGTCAACGCCACTAAAATACGCTCTGGAGAGTCTCTTCTCTGGTTCTGCTGCATTTCCTTCCCTTCTCTTCCAAAAAGGCAAACTTAATGCCAGCAGCACTCCCTGGCCTGTACTGTCTCTTAACATGTCCATGGGCGCCATCTGGGACAAGAGTGGCCAAAATTATAGCAGAAAATAGTCTCAATTAAACAAATGTGGGACAGTGCTTGAATTGATACACTGGTCTGTTGGTCTTCTGCTGCAGTATAGTCAGACAGGACCAGGATGGGGACAAGGTGCGGGTTTGGGAAAGAGAGAAATGGTCACATCCTCTAAAAAATTTATCTGAGCTGAATTTAGCAACCAGTACACTTGAATAAAATAATTTTCCTGTTTGGCTTTTTCTTTTGGCCTTTTCTTTGTTTACCTTTGTTTTTGGCTGAAATGGAGGATGGCAGGAAGTTATCATTGCTTAGTCAGAGAAAAGTCGTAGTGGACTGCGCTCTACCTGTGTGCATTTAATTGAATTGGCTTTAATTGGCATTTTGTGCACGCATCGAGTTGTGTATTATCTAATCATAGATCCTTATTAACTACACAGGATGAATCCACCTAGAAAAGAGCGGATGTTAGGCTGTAGGGAAAGGATGAAAAGCTTTTGCTTACTTGTTGTCAAAGATAGGTGCTAAGTGGATCAGAGAACTGTGTAAAGAGAAGGGATGAATAAGGCAACAAGGATAAGTTAAGGCTTGTCTCCTGGCAGTACTCCTGAGCAAAGTTGTTTACAGAGATCGGTCGCTGCATCGAAGCCAGAAAACTTACTAACCACTTCTGATATTTATCTTTGTACTTAACTTTGCAAATGTAAGTGTCCTTTAAAGTAGCTTTGTACACAGCTTAATGCAGCATAGATGTGTTGTAGATATTATGTCTGCTTTTGAAGGGACTTAAGAAAAAATGGAAAAAATGCAGACAATTGATAAAGTTACATTTGTATCTGCTGTCTTATATAGATTAGTGTATCCCTTTTCCAAGACCCCAAATCCTAAATGCCTTTTGGATCTAATTAATAATGCTTCCAGCATTTATTATTAATCACACTGTAGTTTAAATCTGTCTGTGGTCAGCAACAGGGACAGACTTCTCGAATTCATCAAACTGCTTATTTCAAGCTTAAAAACATCTAAGAGCAGCTCTGAGTCCTCATGCTCTCAAACTGTATGTGCTGTAATTCAGTTGTAATCATTTTTAGCAGTCCAAAACTTAATGTTCTGGCTTAGGAACAGACAGATTTTGGCACTTCATCTTTTGTGGTTTTTTTTCCCTCTCTTTAAGCAACATAAAAATGAAAAAAGAAAGTTTTCTAATACTTGTGGTAAGACAGCTTTCCTAAATAAATTGTGTGGGAGGTGCAAATAAATGGACATTACGTAAATATCTAATAGCTCTGTGAGGCAAGTTAAGGAGCCAGCAATAGAAAATGAAATTTGTTCTTTAATTTGTGGGACTATTTGTTTACTAGTATTTTCCAAAGTAGATTTGTTAGTACACTAAATAATAGACATCAAAGTGACTTCATCTTGCATGGATTATAAGAATGAATAATAAATGATTATGATGGGTTAAAGGGAAATTTTGAGTAAATTTATTACTAAATGCAAATCTTTTTGTGCTAGAGTTGGTCAATACTGTCTGTAGCATTTCATTTTTGTGCTTGTTTTCCTTTTAAGATTTTACAGTTTGTCATGTGAGGATTTCAATAAGTTTAAATAACAGGAGTTGCAATAAGTGGGCTTTGAATCTTGCAACCAAGCTCGCTAAAAGTGCTTCCCATATCATTAGCAGACGAGTATTTTAACATACTGGTACTTAATTTCATTTAAGTAATGTGAAAGTAATTTATCTTTTCCACTACTGCAAGTAGTTAAAAAGTAACTCAAAATAGCTTAAAGTAAGCTTGTAGTAATCTTCATATCTCTATTCTACACTGCTTGATAAGGTCTATTTTTTTTTGGTTTGTTCCCAGCCTTTGTGCTTAATGGGAGTTTGATATTTTAGGCTCTTATATGACCATTTCCATTCTGTCAAGAGTTATGGGCATTATCCAACGTTATTCAGTATTATCTAATATATGTTTCCTGGATTTGTCTTACACATTTTTGTTATGGCTCTCTGTGGAGGAAGGTGGATTAGCCATGCCTGCAGGATATAAACTGTTTATGATGGTACACTATGATACTCAGGGGAGGGTATTGCTACATTCTTGGTATATATAAACACTAGGTGGGAATGAAAATGAGATGACTGAAATTTATTGCACTCTTGGCAAGACAAGTACAGGAGAACTGGAGGAAAAAGAGATCTGGAATGAATCTGTCCAGTAAAGAGAACTGAAATTATTTGGTGGGAATGGAGTCTTATTTAGAACTTTCTAAAGACTAGAAGAGTACTTTTTTTTTGTCAAATATAAATTCAATTACTTCAAGTACATCATCCTCATAAAGAGCATGCAGTATTTCCTCCAACTGAATTATGAATAGTAGAGCAAGAGCTGATGAGTGCCTGGTAGAAGCTGATACTAGATAAATAAAATTGTATTAAGTGTTGCGGTTATGACCAAAGAAGACATAGATGGAAATTGTTTTGGCCTTCATTTAGGAATTGCGGAGAGGAAAATTTTCAGGAAAGAGGTGTGCTGAGGAAATGACCCAGAAGGGTAAGAATACTGATGTTTAGGAAACTGGAGACATCTGATAGGACAGACGTCTCCAGACAGCCCAGTGACAGTAGCTTGGTCTGAACATTGCTTTAGGCATCAAATTTAACCACAGGAGGCTGATGCATCTCCAAATGATCAACTGAGAATTTTGTCTTGAGAAGCTAATAAGGGAAACCAGATGAAGTTCCATTAAGTGGCCATAGTGTTGCTCCTATGCCACATATATTACTTCTGATTTTCTATTTCTGTAAATACCATGAGGGACGGTCATAATTTCTCCGAATTTTGAATCATATTTGGACTTCTTAAATGGACTGCCGTTTGCGATTTACCCATTGTCAAACAGTACAGGATAAATTGCTCATCAAGTATAAGATGAAAGACCAAGTTATCTACATACTGCAACTAACACCAAAACCTTGAAAGCAGAACAAGAATATGTTGCTCCCAATATGCATACCAATTTCTCAAACATCCATGTATATTTAGGATAGGTAGTGAAAGGAAGCTTGCAAAATCAGCAGCTACAGCAAGATTTTTTTGCACAGTAACAAGAAGACATTATCACAGACAGGTGCTAACAGAAAGCAGAAGATGTTTCGGATATTGTACACAGCTTGTGTTGATGAAATCCAAGTTGGACTACTAACAAAAAGACAGAGATTATTTATAATCATAGAATGGTTATGGTTGTAAGGGATTTTCGGAGATTGTCTAATCCAACCCCCTGCTCTTGAAGCAGAGTGAACATCCAGTTGGGCCGAGCCGGTTTGCACTGGAACATTGTGGTCACTTTAAAATAAGTGTCCCACACTTCTCCTTAGAGAAGCTGCATTAGATCTAATGGAAATAATGGAAGTGTTTTTCAGACCTGCTATGTAATGTAAAATGAGTCAGCAGGCTAACCTTGGCATTTCTTAAAAAAAGTAAAAAATAAAAAAATAAAAAGAACTTTAGCTGCAGCTGATGAAGTACAGGTAGAGACTTTGGGAGATGAAAATAAAGATTTTTCCTATATTTTGGCACTAGCAAGCTGACCATAAGATATTTGTGTATAGCTGGGTCTCAGAGCAAAACAAAAATAATATTCCATATTTGACACTTGTTTTTTGAATAGAAATGAAGAGACTTATTTGTGCAAAACTTTGAGGATCATGATTTAAAAATATGAAGGAAAGATAATGGACAGGACAAGGCATCTTATATGTGCAATACAAAAAAGCTGATGTAGCAGTAATATACTTCTTCTAGGACATACCCATTTTCCTTATCAGACTGCTTTCTAATAAAAACTTTCCTTGTAGAGGTGAAGGTGTCTCCAACATAGAATTATTAAACTTCTTTAGATGTTTTACAAGTTACTATAATTTGAGCACTTCCCCAGAATGATACTAGCCTGGCATAATGAGTTTAGGAATAACAATCCTCTTAAACATACAGCTTTCAAATATGCACTTAATGAGATGTCTGTCCACTTCATTCATTGCATGTGCTTCAGTGGCTTGTATAAAGATTTTAGTAAGAGCTGAGAATTTCAAACAAGGTTTCAGAGATGTGTGCAAGTGAAGTACTAGAAATCTGATGACATTAAAGCAATGAGTACCTTCAAGAAATAACCTGAAAGATTGTCATTTCAGCAGCCATTCAGAATTACAGTTAATTTTGGTGGTTTGATAGTAAAATATTCTCCCATTACTTCAAAGTGTTATTTTTGTCTTGTACCTGAATTCCAAGAATAGATGTCAGTGCTTATATTCTGAGCTTTTCTTAATGGGCCCTTGAATTCCTTGAAGGCTAGCAATGCCTTATGAGTAATATTAAATCCAGACACATAAAATGTAAGGATCTAGATTAAAAATATTCATTTGAAGAGATTTTTTACCACTGGATTTGTTTCAACAAGCAATTGAAAAATGATTTAATTCAGTCATTACAGAAAACACAAAAAATCAAATCATTCCCCATCCTTCCCCTTTCTCCCCAGTATTGGGAGAGGACCTAGTATAGAGAGACAGCAGGATTTTGGTACACTTAAAATTATCTTATTGGAAAAGCTTGGCATGTTCTGAATAGTGTTGCAACATTAGCAAGGTGCCTTTTTTAGTTTGCAGTCCTACCACTGTTTATCAGAGGAATTATTCTTTGGTTTAAATTATATTTCTATTTTTTAAGGGGGGGAATAAACACATAAGATTTTAAGAATAAAAAAAAAGAGTTTAAAAAGTAAAAATCTAAGGCAAAGTAGCAACCATGGTAGAAAGCCAGTATGTGTGTCTGAAGTCTATAGCTTTCAGACTAATGAACCACTGATCAATCTTCTATAGTATGTCTGGAAACCTTTACTTAATCAGAGTGGATTGAAAATTGACAGGTATGAAGTAGTACCTTTAATAAGTAATCTAGGGTTACTTAGGAAATACCTAAAACGGTATTTGGTTAAAACGAAAAATTCACCCCCCAAAAATGGGAGCAGACTCTTCCTCTCTATATAGACTTACATTTAAACTGGAGAAGAGTACCAAAAAAAAAAAAAAAGCTGAATGAAGAAAAAAAAAACCTTTAAGCCCTTTGGAAGAACTCTCTACAGCCTCACCATGCGTTGATTTATGTTGCATATAGATATAGTGTATGTCAGCAAATACAAAATGGACAAACAACTGGTAGCAAGAGCAACTCAGAACACGTGAAAGTCAAACACATTATTTATGTGCCGAAAGCTTAGAAACCCAACTGCTTTGTACCTGTCTTACATGTATTTTTTGGCTGGGCTCTGAATCAACACTAGGGAAGTGCTCACATGTATGGATTTATAGAATAATTCATATCCAAGTGGAAAGGTTGCGAAGTTAAACAGGATGAGAAAAACGAAACAAGGTTTTTTTTAAGTAGTGAGGAAGAGAAGGAAATTCTTTAAAATGCCTTAAGTTTATAATGATGGCTTTCCCTCCATCTACTGTGTTTTGCTGTTTAGCGTTGCCATAGATAAATGTCTATATATTTTTAAAAAATTAATTTTTTTTTAGCTGAAAGGATCACTTTAGGGAAGTATCATCATCATCTATAAATACAGTAGGGATAATATTTCTTACAATAAAGTGTAAGATAGGGATTATAATCATATTTTTTTATTTCACCAGAATGCAGAAATTTCTGTTTTTGAAGTGAACATTCGCTTTGTGGGTGGACTCCTTTCAGCTTACTATCTTTCAGGAGAAGAGGTAAGATATTTTCATGTACTATTTGAAATGTTATCATCTAGACATCTAGTTACTACTTTTATTTTTCAGAAATAAACTACATTTATTTATATCGTTGAAAATTTGACTTGTCTAGCAAAGACCTCTAGACCTGCTAGACCTGCTAGATTTTCCTGTTTCTCTCTGTGTAATTGCCTTGTGTGTTGTGGGTTTTTTTTCCACTCCATTCTAATCACACCAAGTGGGTTTTGTGTTGGAGTATATGATTACAAAGTGCTAATGCTGCAGCGGTGGATTTGGTGCAGTGGGTACCTGCTACTCAAATCATCCTGGTGAATGCCCTTTTACTAATAAACTGCACCTCTGAAAAAGATGTTGGCCTTTCTCATGAGATCAAAATGTCAAATAAAAAGAAAAGACGGGTTAAGAAAAAAAATAACTGGTAAGTCTGTGCATGTGAATGTCCTTAGAGCATTAATCTCCAATTAATCTCTATTGCCTCCGCAGTAATGAGTTTCAAAGGTCCTATCACAATGCCTGTCATGCTTTCTGGAGAGGATGAAGAAGCAATTTTGTCTAAGAGAGTCGACTAATGCAATTATTCTTGTAATAAATTTAGAGAGGGCTACACTGTCACATGTGCTCTGATATCTCACATTTTTGGCTTAGCACTTGGTCTTCAATTTTTCCAAGTCAAATTCTCATTCCTCATTGATGGATTATAATAGTGTTTTCTTGTAGGAATAACACAGATTAAAACTGTAACCACAAGTTGAATTTAGCATTGGATTTCTTTAAATCCAGACCTATTATTTCTGCAAACTCTGCAAAACTCTAAAATTGTATAATTTTCTTTTCTGTATTAGGTAAAGTGCTGTTTTGCCACTGTCACTTTAAATTATCTTAAATTCTGCAATTTATGAGTTGTTGTTAAAATTAATTACCATGTCAAAGTTACATATCTGGAAAAGCAGTTTTGAGGAGACAGTCTCCGTGATATTTATATGTCTACACTAAACTTACCTACTTCTCATGTTTCTGTTCTCAGCACAAATAGTATAGACAAGATATAAATGTTTTAAAATGTTTTAAAAGCTTTTCATATTTTAAAGTACTTAAAATATTCTGAAAAAATCACCTTTGACCTGTTTTGAATTCACTGTCAACATGAAAAAAAAAAATGAGAAAGGGTTAGTAGCTAGTGTCGTATTTACTAAATTTTGCCTTACCTAATGCTTTATCTTTGGCTATTGAAGGGAATCAGTTGTCTCCCTACACTTATTGGGCAACCAAGAAATAAGCATAAAGAAAAGCTTTTAAAGGTTCTTGCTTTCCGCCAGTTATTTCTTCCACTGCAGATTTACTTCTCATAAACCGTAGTGAGCTTTTTCTGTATAACCTATGGCTGAATTTTAATTAACTGGTTGTGACAGATGTAGGGATTGCTTCCTGGCGAACAATGAGCTGGTAGAGGACATTAAGACCTTTAAATTAAGTGGTGACTGACTGCCAAGAGATGCCTGAACAATTTGTCATCAGTGCCGTTAAGTTCCTTTGTATGTTGATGGTTTATATCTTGTGTTTGTTGACGTGCAGTCTCACTTTTAATCAATAGATGTAGCTTCTCCTAAATAAGTCCTAGTCATTGCTACTCAGCCACCCCTCCACCTTCAGGCAGACAGTTTTACAACTGTCTCTTGGACTAGATTTGTAGATGCACTGATGTTAAATAAGACTGTTTTACAAATGAAATGAGCATGTGGCACATTTTTAAAAAAAAGAAGGTGTTCACACAATACATAATTAAGTGGAGCTCTTTGCTACGGGGTTTTTTTGACCCTTGACGTTAATGTCAATTCTCAGTATGAATGGACTCATTCATGGAAGGAAAATGGCCTCCTCAAAATGAAGATGAAATGTGTTAAGTGAGGAGGGCCCTGAGTCCCTGTGGGTTGGAAAGATACCGTCTATGCTTGCTGCTTCCTAATGCTTTCATAGACATCTACTGTCCGAAGCAGAACGAAGGTGCAGACTTCATCTTCCTAAACTAGTAGCTGCACAAGTGCCTGAGAACATGTAGCTCTGCATGCTTCCTCCTGGACCTCTTAAATTTTTCTTTTACCTTTTTCAAAATTAGGGAAACTCTCTTCTTAATACGAGAGCAATGACCGGCTGCTGAGTAGAGGAAGACTGGGTGCAACTCTTCTCATGACAGAGCCCCCAGGCAGCGGTGTGACAACCCCTTGCTGCATAAGCCTGTCCCTCACTGGTGCTGCTTACAGGGTGGCAAGGACTTAAGCCCCAGCATCTGGCTGCCCACCCAGAAACTTTTATCTTCCTTCGTCCTTAATCCCTTATATTAGTGGGCCTCCTTAAACATTTGGAACAGTCTGTGTATAGGTAAACTACGGAGTATTAATCTTTCTCAGCAAAATGTTCATAATACTTTCTATCCAATTAACTATTTAAAAATTTATATTTGCCACGCTCACTTGTCAATATCTTGATTGAAGAAAGCAATGTTTCAGTACAAGGAGTGACAAAAATAATTGTTTGTACTTCTGAATTACATTTCTGTGGTTAATGATGCAAGGCTGCACCATATTGTATGTCCCATAATCATTTCTAAGTCTAACTAATCATGATTACAGAATATTCTGTCATACTGGGAAAATGCTAAAACATCTTGCTCTCATAATAGTTCATTCAGATAAAGGCACCAGTGTGACTAATTTAAGAAAGGAACAAATGAAATACTTTGCCTGCTGATAAGCACGTGCCATTCACTTTCAAATAGAGCTATGAGCTGCTTTATATTAAACTTCCTAGAATTTATGTCTTACTGGAATTAATTTAAACTGTATAAAAGTCCTAGAATAGTGTCATACACTTTACATGACTTTTTTTTTTAATGATTTTGCTTAAACCCAAACTAGAAAGAATTCCAGTCAAATACCAAACTTCAGTTGTAAAATTGCTACAAAGAGCTTTTCCTGAAACCAAGTTTCCTGTTATCTTGCAACCTGGTTTGACCTTATGTATATTTACATTGTAAAGTAAGATGCCTGGTAAAAAAGAAGAGTGTTAAGAACTACTCTGGTATTTTCCAGTCTGAAATTTCTGGTATGCAAGAAGGAGTTGAGAATATTGTCTACAAGGTCCCCTCTGCTGAAAACTACTGAAAACAAATTCTCCTCTTCCATTTTTTTTCCTCTTGCTTGTAACACACTTCCATATGCAGTGTCATAAAGAGATAATTCTTTTACCTTTGGAGGAAAACAACATTATGTCCTCTAACAGCAGCAAAGTCAGATGACATGAACATTAAAAAGTATCAAATTTCATCTTCTGTTTGTTTGATTGTTGGTTTTTCTAGGTACCATTAAAATTACTTTCGCTATGTGATAGCAAGGGCTGTCTTACTGAAGGCTTGTTCTACAGTCAGATGTGTTGCATAGGCAGAAATGGAAGGAGCTTTCAAAGACAATGAATGTTTGTATTGTTTCTTTCCATGGCATGAAGCAGAAATGTGACGGGGTCTTTTACTCTGGTGCTATATCTGGTTGAAGGAATGGGAATTTACCTTCATCAGGATGAAGCAAAAGTACATTTTTCCTGTTGATAGCTATCAGACTCCATGAGTTTCATATATTCTTCTCTACCAACTTTTAATCAAAGCAAAAAATGAAAAAGTGATTACGTGTCACTTAGGAATATCCGTATATAGAATAGGGGTTGCAGTGCAATATTTTGACCTTGCTTGATGATTTTGGCCTCTTGTCTGGCTTCAGGCTTAATCATTGCCCACTTAAAGCAGCCATCTATCAGTGATGATAGTGCTGTCCTATTAGTGAGAGGCAGACAAGAAATAATGATGCAGATGCTATTGATCTTCAGCTGCTTTTGCCAAGCTGATCACAAACACTGCTGACTTCAAAGAGTACTTGGACAGTACAGAATTTGACTGTAATTATTTTTATCTGTCTCCTCCTCCCTTCTAGATGTTTCTCTTCTACTGAATATTTAGTTCAATACATACAAAAATTTATCTAACTCTTCATTTTGCTAAATGTTGAAGATTAGTAGGATGAAGTTTGCTACATATAGAAGGGTACTGGCCTGTTTCCAATTAGTAATGTAAGTTCCAAAAGAGATCCCCAGGGGGTCTTATCTCACTAGTGTGAGAATTGACCACATGTTTTATCTTCTGCTTCCTTTCACTTAACTTGACACTAATTGAACAAGAGGACTTTCCTTTTATGTCCAAAAGCTTGATCTCTAATGCTGCTTGAAGCTCCAGGCATACTGTATCAGCTTGATCACTTCTGTATGCGTGCTACTCAATCCCTCCTTAACTGTCTTCAGATTGGCAGTAGAATTCCCTATTTGTCCATGCAAACTAGAAGATTGCAATTGCCTGTAGTTTTTTTACAGCACTGTTTTAATATTTGGGTCATCTTTGCCACCTACCATCCATCTGCTGCCACTTTGAACCATACATTGGTACTTCAGCGGTTCAGTGATTTAGTTCCTTTAAAGCTCTGAAACGATCCTGATAATTTGTTTTGGTTTTATTGATTTCTTTTCTTTAAACCTTTATTTTATAGGATCCTAAACTCGTTGAGCTTGAACAGGATTTCAAAGGTCATCTAGTCCAACATCAATATTCTCAAGATGTGTTAGACTAGTCTTTGGGAACCTACCCACGCTCTTCAAGACTAAACACTGCAAAGTTAGCTTTTCCGCTACGTCTTTGTTCCGCACACTGCTCTTTTAACATTTGACATACATCCATACACATACACACACACTTACATATAATTGTGCATAATTGTTCCTTTTGATTCACTACCAAACTTTGTATTTCTCACTTATTCCCCTCCCCTGCCCTTTAGTTGTTATTTTTATAACTTTTTAAAGTTTTCCCTCAATAATCACTTTTAGCCTACTTTTTTAAAAACTTGTCAGACTTTGTTCATTTTCATGCTCCTTATTTGGACAAAAAACACTTTAGCTTTTTCTTTTATTTTTGACGCCGTTACTGTCAGAACAAAATCAGCCAGTAGTCATCCGAGTCTTTTTAGGAATCTTTTGACCCTGAACCTTCTTCTTTTACGGAGTGGTCTCCCATCTCAGGACTCTGCCAGTTCAGCTGTTCCCTTGAGCTAGTTCATTTCAGTCAGTCTCTTTCATTTCTCTTAAATGTTACCAAGGTGGATATTTTGCTTATTAGATGTTGAATTGGAGCATATGGTCACAGTTAGTTTCTCCTTGACTAATAGCACATGGACATAGCCACGTGCTACTCTTACAGTCTCCTGAATTTCTCCAAAAAGTCATCATTGCAATACGTAAAAATACAGCTTATATCCCACCCTGATGCAAAATTTAACAGTCTAAGCAGGGACAGAAAGGATGTAAAATCTCTAGTAATTGTTTCTTACAATTATGGCCTGTGTAATCTCCATTAATATTTCAGTGACCTTTTAATAGACCTAACACTTCTCGTTCTGTGCGAGCTGCATGGAAATATTCTACAGTGCAGTTATATTCCCGCTCTCGTGTAAGTTTTCCTGATTCCGAGAGCTGACTCATGCCTGGTGATTCTGGCCCCTTTCTGCCTGTGCTTCTTGCTCAGCTACTTTGTGCAGCTCTACCCCACGCATAATGTTGAGGAAGGTGCAAAGAACAGTAACACAGAGATGCACATTTTCAATCCCCTAAGTGATTTAAATTTTGCTTCTCGTGGTTCCACCACTTCCCTCTCTCCTTTGTGGTTACTGATATCCACAAATATAAACCATGGCTGGGAACTCCTACCAGACTGTAAGGAGAGTTTCCAAAGCCTCCTGGAGCCTGTTGCCGCTACACCAAGCAAGCAACACACCCTGGCTCTGCCACTGCCAATTTTCTTTTTTTTCCTCATAACAAAGACCCTCAGGCCAACTGCATTAATATAAAGTGAAAACTGGCGATTCGCATTAATTCAGTGAATTACTGACTGCTGGGGCTCAGCGGTGGGTATGTCTCTCTTTCGGCTGTCTGCCGTGAACCTGAATATCTACAGCAGTGGGGAAGAAAGACCTAGTGTGATACCTGTTTCAGCACAACACAAAACCAGGCTCCAGTGCCCTGATTCTTATCTGAAAAACATGAGTTTAGGGCTCTGACCGCCAAACTCATTTCTAATAGATTTCCTTTAGCATAAATAATAGGAGTTTGTGTGTGTTGGGAGAGTTTTTATTTGTCTGTTTTTCTTTATTTTGCCCCAAGATAAGGCTTATACATCATGTCTTTACATTCATGTATTGAGTTTAAAAAAATAAATAAATAGAAATGCTTTGTCATTCAATGCATCAACTTTTACAAAAAAAAATCCCTGTTCACCTCAGGCTACTGTGCTGTGATGCTAAAGCTGGTAAATTGTTAGATATGTTAGAAAGGAGAATGGATGATAATGAGAACTAAGGAATATCTGATTCTGATTGTAACAGCTGGTGCGTTTGACATGAACTCGTGAGCTATATTATTAAGTAGAATTCAAGCAGCTGAGAGGGAGCTGGTTTGTTTGTTCTGAGGATTTGGCTCCCAACCAGCCCCTGCAGTTTCACTTGATTGTGGTTCTACAGAACAGTTGGAGAGGGCATGTTGCAAGAAAACCTGGTGCTGGTGCTTTCCTTTTGAGCAGCAGCACTTCTAGATAGAGCTGGAATAAGAATTTTTTGCATATGTGCTAATACGCTCCACAGAAGAAATTACGTTCTACATTATTAACAGTCGGTCCAAAGACAACATGTATCCATGAAGAAATTCAGTCCTGAAGTTCTCTCTCTTTTATATATCTCATTATTCGTTTTTTTGCAGCACCAAATACTATTGTAGTAATAAAGCCAAGTAAAAAGAGAATAAAGATGTGTTGCCTAAGAGCTGGTGGCATAGTCATGTTTGCAAGTCTAATGGAAAATGCACAAGATACGGTTAAGTAAATAATTTTTGGTTCTGTGGAGCCAGTTTCAATGTTGAGATTATTCCAAATATGCTGTCCATTTCTAAAGAATTTTATAGCTCTATGTACATATAGGTCACATATATATGTGATATACATACACATACGCACACACCCCAAGAATCTGACCTGTATAGAAATGAAAGGAACAACAAAATATCTCAGCTTCTGCTAACAGTGGAAATAGATCAGCATTAATTTAACCTTTTAATTATGGGCAAAATAAAAAGTTTTTGGACTGTATATATTTATATTCTCTCCATGGATATAAAATAAAAGGATATTTTAGTTATCTCAAAGATAACAAATTGTACTGCATCATTGTACAAATGAGATTTTTTTTTCCTCCAAAAAAACTAGTAAAATCATGCACACTTGCATTTAATTCAGGGCACAAAGTACACTAACTCTTTCTTAATATTTAGCCATGTTTTCTAGGATTCTATTCTGTCCTGTCTCTCCATAGGCTGATTCTGATCCATAAGTTAATTTTAATTAAGTTTAGAATTAGGTAGAACTACCCTTCCTTTCCTTTTTAGCTTTGAGAAGATAAAAGTAAACCATTCAGAAGATTTCTGTCTTTTCAGTCTGTAGGAAACTATTAAGATGTTTCATCAGATTTCTAAATTTGACTTTCTTAAAGAATCCTTCAACTTTTGAATCTCTTTGCAAAAAGTTTAATTACTTCTGTTAAAGAATATGTGAGAGTTACTTCTAAGTATTTTAAATATAAATCAAGTGAATAGAAGTATATGATGAAATGGGAAAAGGTTCTCATTTTAAAAAGTTATTCTGAACCTAAAGTCGGCAGCAAATCTGCTTGCATAAAGGTCATGGATTATGGCTAGGAAACTGTTTTGCAGTAGAGCCTTACTCTTTCTAAATGAAGGCATGAGATTTTGGACTGTGGGATGGGATGTAGATATACATTGGAGAGAGGTTTTAAGGACTACACTTTCTTCTTTTGTCAGACAGTGTCCCACACACAGAATATTTGTCCAGAAATGGTATCTCTTAGAGTACCCTCAGGAGAAACTACTGGCATATTTTTTATTTCTGATGGGCTTTAAGAAAATAGTTCTTTGTACTAGGAATCTAGCATTTTTCCCTGGGATTTTGTGACATCCATTGAGAGATACCAGAAAAAGGTGCTGGAGCACTACTAAGGTTTTATGAAGCTCCAGCAATGGGATAAATCTCATCAAATTTGCTGCGTGAAAGATCAAATTAGACATTCATTACAGAACACCACAGTCTGTGCCACACACAGTCCTCCTGCTTCAAGCTAACTGAAGATCATTGAACAAATTGAATGCTTCAAATCAGAACTAGACATCATTGCTGCTTCTGCATGCAGTTCATGCCTTCAGCAACAGGTATGGATAATAGCATGTTTGCTGCTGAAGAAACAGATATCCTGTTTGTCTTCTTTGGATTTAGCAATACATCTTGCCCAGAAAATCAAATCTGAAACAGACTCAAACAAGGCTGTTGGCATTAAGTTAGCATGAAATCTTGAGACTGATTTATGGAGAGTGCTAATTGGCCTGTATATCTTTTGGCAGAATCTATTGTTGGTGCCTTTTCAAACAACAGAAATCAAAGATTTGAAAGGAAAGATACGAATGGAGATTTTTACCACATCTTCCAGTAATTACAGGAGTCCATGTGCTGAATTTGTGCCATTTGTTTGTAAAAATGCAACAGTTGAGTAACGTTGATAAATGTTATGGTTGATAAATGAGTGCAGTTCCTGTCTGTTCGGTGCCAAAAGCTTGCCTCTGCCATAGACAGACTGTATTTGTACCCTATGTGCAAATAATTGAGTTAGGAATTTAGGAAAGATGTTCATATGAAAAATCCTGTGCCACTTCCAGCACAACTGATGCCAAGGGAAATTTGGGCATTTGGCGGGTGATTGTTCCTAACTAGAGCTGTCATGGAGCATATGAAAGACGAATCTTTGTTCTTCTCAAGCCGATGAATATATGTGCTTGTTAGGCAGACATTTGATTGCACAGCAAGTCGCAAGCTGCAAGCCTTTCTCAAGCCGAAGATTGAGAAGAGGATGAGCAAGATCATTTTCATCAGTATTTGAAGGATGAAAAAGAGAGAATATGTAGTGTCAGTGTTTCACAGAAATCTAGCTTGCTTTCGTCAAGGAAAATTAATCCAGGATAGAGCTAAACAGTAGATACAATTTCTGACCCCTTGTTTATATTTCAAGTCTTTTGTCGATGAGTATGCAAGATTTAGCTGTTTTAATGCAAAAAATATTATCATATATAGATAGTACAATTACTAGGAACATAGTTACCTTCACAGAGCTACTGGTCAGCAGAGGTTATGGCATTTGAATGGGTGTAGAGTTATATAGGCTGAGAAGGCATTCTTTGCATTTGTCACGTCTGATGTTGGTACCAGAACTTATTAGCTAAGTAGATATAGTTTATAGAAACCATTGCTACCAAGCTGCATGTGGCAAAGGCTGGTTGACGTGGACACGTTATGCTTTTGTACTTCACAGGTATTTTCTGCTCAGCTACCTACCATTTAATTTTCTAGTAGTGCGTAAGCTGTGAGAGGTAAGGAGATCTTAAGATAATCTGAAGGACTTGCACTTTATCTTCTGGTATCATGTTCAGCTGAGATAATCTCCACTCAAAACACCCATTAACCAACCTGACTTTGAATAGCCATTCAAATAATAATTAGTTAAGACAGATTCCAACTGTTTAGCTACATAAAGGCTCAAAAGCTTGCGTAAAACCTGAGTAAACTGACCAAATCCCATCATCAAACAAGGAAGAATCACTTAGGCAGCAGTTGCCGGCGCAGCGGCAACCTTCAGTTAACAAAACCAACTCCCCTCTGGCGTCATGGGCCAGTCCCATTGTTTCTTGTGTCGCAGATGGCATCTAAGTACCACAAGGTCTCTGCAACTAGTTAATCTGAGGAGCTAGCTGTGTCCAGTTTGCTTGTGTTCTCCAGCCTTTAGGCAGTCATCTGCTTTGCAGGCTAAGCAGAACAACCACACTAGTTGTTCTTGGAAGCCAGTTCAGCCCTGTTAGTGATTTAAAGTCACGCTGTCCCTTGGGGGGTATGTTGTCCTTAATTTTTGCAAGCGTGGCTAGATATTTTTACAGTCCAGTAGGTTCTCAGGATCATCATGTGAAAAGGATATGCTGTGAAACTCATTCTCTTCCTTTTTTCTTTTAAAAAACATTTTTTTGTTTCCTTCAAACCAACAGCTGCAGAATAAAGTCAGCAGCTCACGATTCCATTTCCTAAAGGATGCTATTTTTCCCAACTTGTTCTTAAAAACACCATTCACAGTATACAGACAATTTCAATCTTTTTCCTTTTATCATGCAAAACCAGTGAATAACTCAAACCTTCTCATCAGCATTTGCTGCTTGTAGGATCGCTCTTACAAACATCATTCAGCCTATGCTCAGTCTTTTCTCTATAGAGTCGCTTTTATTTTCATTTATATTCAAGAGGGGAGAACAAATCACCATCTTGATTCCAGGCAAGATCCACACCTCTGGGATGTTCTAGGCAAGCAGTGCCACACTGCTGCAGGAAGCTGGAGGGGTGGCCCTAAGCTTCCAGGTCATATGGGGACACTAGCTGCGATGTCAAATGCCGATGTCAAATGCCGTCAGCTTTTCTGACTTTCTTGGATGATGAGAGTGACTATGCTTATTAGTTGACCCAAAGCCTTACGAAGAGGCTTTCTGAGGCAGTGTAGACAACTCCTTGGTCAACCAGTTCCTTCTCATAAGACTGGGTCAGTTGGTGCTAGAAGAACTGAGTTTAAGCTGTTGCTAGAATAAGCTTTTGTGTGCACTTTTAACACTTTCTTACATCTTTCTTAATTCTTTGTTATGTTAAGACTTTCTGAACTGGTCATGTAAATTATTCGGTCATACCATGAAATAAAACAGTAGAGCCATGTGAAATGACACGACGCGAGCGCCCGCACCCACGCCGACCCCACCGACGTATCGCCAGCCCGGGGCCCCAGTGATGCCTCCCTCGGCG